>NDXB01000393.1:297946-403717 GCA_002631895.1 Agapornis roseicollis | reverse complement strand
GGAGAGGTGAGGGGAGGAGAACCGAAGGGATGCAACTCCCATGGGTTGAGATAACAACAATTCAGTAACTAAGGTATAACACAAATCACTATTGCTATCATCAATAATAATAACGATAAGGAAAACAAGGGAAGACGGTATGATACCAACCGCCAAAAACGAGCCTGACCGGGAAGTTTTCTCTCCCTCCAGGTAACTCCCAGTTACCTCCTGGGCATGACATGCTATGGTATGGTATACCTCCTTGGTCAGTTTGGGTCAGGTGTCCTGTCCCTCCTTCCTCCCAGCCTCCCCTCCTCCCCGGCAGAGCATGAGACTCACAAAGTCCTTGGTCAGGGCAAACTTAGCAACAANCCTCCTGGGCATGACATGCTATGGTATGGTATACCTCCTTGGTCAGTTTGGGTCAGGTGTCCTGTCCCTCCTTCCTCCCAGCCTCCCCTCCTCCCCAGCAGAGCATGAGACTCACAAAGTCCTTGGTCAGGGCAAACATTGCTTAGCAACAACCAAAAACATCGGCCTTATCAGCCTTGTTCCCGGGTTAAGTCAAAACACCAGCTACTAAGGAGGAGAAATAACTGATTGCAACAGCTGAACCCAGGACACATGACACAAAACTAGTGCTGCCTTGGCTGGTGCAATCCATCCTTTTTTACAATGCAGCGTGAGGTTTTTAATTATCAGCACCAGGTGTGATAAAGATTGCATATATTTATCATGACTGGATAACAACTTCTGCAATAATATGATACAAAATCATGTAAATGCAGATGCGTACATTTGCTGTATATAGCACTGATGATATTCTGGAAGAGAATTCAACCAATAAACTATGTTACTGAAAAGGAAAAAATACCCTTAGATGTAAGAGTTTCTTGCTAATGTATTGCTTTGAAAACATTCATTCAGTGCAAGTTCACTCATATCTAAGCAGCATAGCTCTCCCCCTCAGAGGCTTCATGAAGAAGTGTGCCTTAGGGTAGGAAGTTGATGACTGAAGCCCAGTGTGTGCTATCGTGGCTCTTGGGCAGAGCCCTGCAAGGCTCTGACATATATGGCCACGCTCCTGCTGGCCCTGCTGCCATGCCTGCATTGGGCTTTAGCCACCGAACAATCCAAACACTGACCAAGTGGCCACTAGGGTGAAGCTGGGGGATGAGATGGTGGCTAAAAGGCTGTTGCTGACCCTATCACTGTCCCTCTAGAACTTGCTGACAGATGCCCAGTGGAGACCATAGAACCACAGAATAGTTTGGGTTGGAAGGGACCTTCAAAGGTCATCTAGTCCACCTCTCCTTGCATAAGCAGGGACATCTTCAACTGGACCAGGTTGCCCAGAACCAAGTCCAGACTGGCCTTGAATGACTGTAGGGATGGTGCATCCACCACCTCTCTGGGCAGCGCATGCCAGTGTTTCACCATCCTCATTGTAAAGGTTTTTATACCCATGGAGGAGACTGCCTTATGTGTTACCAGCCCCTGGTAACCTTGAAGGATGCTGGCAGCTTAGAAATGGCAGTGGTGGGGTATCTGCCTCACACAGGTGGCAACACAGCTCCCTGTCCGCTGTGCTGTGGGAGAGAAAAAGCACTCAGTGGAAATGATGCTTAAAGTAGAAAACGTAGCCATCTGTCCCTCGTTTATCGTAAGAAGTGTTGCTAAAGGAAGGGGAAACATGGTGCATGTGTGGGACTTGAGGTATGAATTGTGCTGCTGTCAAGGTCTTGCTAAAAATCCCACTTTGAGGTACAGCCGAAATCTCAATTACCATGAATGACCACCCTGTCTCTGGAAGAAACAGGGTGAAAGGTAGGGTGGGTTCTCAAGGGGCTGATGAGCAGTGTCGTGGTTTAAACCCAGCCATGCATCTCGTTCACTCACTCACCCCTCCCTTTCTTGCTCTCCCCCTGCTCCTGGAGGGATGGGGAGTAGAGTCAAAAGAATGCAACCCCCAGAGGTTGAGATAAGAACAGTTTAGTAACTAAGGTGTAACACAAATCACTGCTGCTACCACCAATAATAAAAATGATAAAGGAAATAACAAAGGAAGACAATACAGCACCTCACCACCCACAGACAGACAACTGATTCAGAGAAAACTCCAGGAACAAACTTGCCAACAAAATTTTCAAGCTGACAAGCAGGTATTCTTTATTGCAGTGCCGGGAGACAAGGGGGATAACTCCTCCTAACGTGTGTCCCCGTATTGCCACACAAGTTGTCTTTATATAGTCCCTGGACATACATACATATTCATGAGGCTACGTATGGATTACATCATTTTCCAGAAAGCTCCCCGCATGCGTACAGAATTGTGGTAGTGGTCTCTGAGGGTCCTTTACTTCCTCCAACAATCTTCATCACTCCTGGCAGCCTTTGAAGCACGCGCAGTAGATGCTTATGCCAGTCTAATTGGTTTGTTAGCACCAGAGACATAATAATCCTCCTATCCTCCTACTTATCAGTTAGTTTACCTGTAGCCCATGCAGTTCCCAGACACTCCTTATCCCTGTGTCCTGTTTTTCTATCCTGTTTTCTCACACTTATTTTCGTACTAAGGTCATAATTACCTAAAACAACACCAACTACAATGGTTTATCTTATACAAGGATTTTTGTTATGTTCTCTAACTGCTCTCTATTTTTTCTCTATGTATCATGTACCTCAGTAATTTTCCATTGCTACTATTACAAAGCCAGCTAATGTTACATGTTGCAAAGCAATGCTAATGTTACAAACCCAAACTTAACATTACTTAAAACTAATTCTAAAGGGTTTTACATTTTATTTTGTAATTCTGTACCCCCTTTGTTTCACAACTCACCACACCCCACCCAACCAAGCACTGATCGAATCCTCCTCCAAACCTTCCAAAGCACTCGCCCTTCCAGGTAACTCCCAGTTACATCCTGGGCATGACGTGCTGTGGTATGGAATACCTCTTAGTTTGGGTCNTGATCGAATCCTCCTCCAAACCTTCCAAAGCACTCGCCCTTCCAGGTAACTCCCAGTTACATCCTGGGCATGACGTGCTGTGGTATGGAATACCTCTTTGGTCAGTTTGGGTCAGGTGTCCTGTCTCTGCTCCCTCCCAGCTTCCCTTCCTCCCTGGCAGAGCATGAGGCTCACAAAGTCCTTGGTCAGAGTAAACATTTGAGTAGTAACTAAAACCATTGCTGTTATCAGTTCTGTTCCCAGGCTGAAAGTCAAAAACATAGTGCTGCAGCAGTTGCTATGAAGAAGAAAAAAATGACTGCTACTGCTGAACCCAGGACAGCAGGCGGAAGTGCAGCTCCAATCCATGGGGTTCTAGCTTCCTTACTCAAATTTTGAGTGCAACTACAGGCCAGATGTGTGGGTAGTTAAAAATTTAATTTACATGAAAACATTCTTACCCCTTTTTTGTGAAATCTACTGTAAGGTAAAAGTGCAGGACCAGTTCAGAGCAAAAGCAGTGAAAGAGAAGAACCCCACTGCTCAGTGCTCAGTGGCAGGTGACTGCAGTGGCAGGTTGGCTAGTGGGTGCTGCTTATGGGCCCTCAGATATTCTTTGGAGGACATGTCAGCAGAACTGACAGGTGAACTGGGGTTGGTGTTTGGAGTTTAAGGCATGAAAACAGCACAGATTTATAGGAACTTGAGTGTTTCTTTCATGGTAACCTCATAGCTCGCTATGGGTGCTGCTTTTTACTATTTTCATGTGGTAGCTGTGCAGTACACTGCATAGTAAAAACATAATGAAATTTTCAGTTTTGTTGCATTCATTCCATCAGTTATTTTTGAAGAAAAAAGACTTGGTTTATAAAGGTCCTCATTTCATACCAGTTTAAAGAGAGAAGCATACATACAGTGTTGTGTCATGTCATACACACAGAAGATGCAGCTGATAAGCTTCAAGAAGGCAATTCATATCTTCCTTCAGCTGGGGGCTGGGTTGTGGTATTGGTTGCACGTACAAGGTCTCTGCTTGTTACTGGGTTCCATTCTGCTTTTGGTGGCTCCATGGTGGCCCTGCTTGACGCTTCCCATTTAAGCAGTTCAGAAGGAAGTAGGTTATCAGTCCACAGCATTAAATAAGGACATAATATCTCAGTGCAGGGAGCCTAAAGCTACATCTGTTTTCTGACATGTCTCATCTGGAAAATGGACCTAATTTATTAACCAGCTTCCCATAAAAAGTGACAGCTTTCTTCCTATGGCAATTAAACTTCATGTGCTACCTTTTCTATTTGTTTATTAATTTTCTTAGAAGAGTGATCACTATAAGCTGGTGAACCTTCCACAGAGTCACAGTGGACAGAGGAGATCAAAGTCATTTGGGCCTTAGTACTAGCAAGGAAAGGCAGAGGAAAGAAAATGAAAATTATATGCAACAGTAAATAGCAGCTGGAGATAATGAGTGGAAACTGAAGAGAAACAGAAAATAAAACAGTCTAAAGAGGAACATTTTTGTCATGGAAGACTATTGGTAGTGGTTAAATACATTATTATGTACATTAAGTACATGCATAACTGATTTCATTATTTAGACCAATCTCTGCTTCAGATCTTTGTAGGGCAATCTTGTTAACTAGAATTGTGAAAATCTGGGGGGTTTTGCTACAGAAGTAGCAAGAAAATGGTACTCGTAGCTTTCAGAACTAGGAAAAATAGGTTTAGATTAAGTTAAAATGATAATATTTCAAATACATCAAAACAGTTTGTCTCATGAAACATCTAAAATGCTTTGACATTTCCGGTTAGTTTCCAGTTACTATAATAAAACCCAAGGAAATGATTTCACGAAACCACTGAAAGAGACTCATAATCTGTGCTTTCAATGTTGCTGAGCAGTCAGGATATTATTCCCTCCTACCACCTCCTGGCACCACCTGTGGGTTAGGAGCTCATAGCCTCTTTGAAGCTGTTCATGCAATATACAGCTCTAAAAAACAAACAAACAAACAAAAAACCAACAAAAAAAAAAAAGAAAACAGACAGAAAAACCCCAAACAAACAAACAACAAACAAACAAACCCAAAAAAAAGGAGGTTGTTTCACGCTTAAATTGTACTACACAAGCAGGTCTTCACTTTCTTCTGAGCAGTGTAGTTGCAGGTCCTTCAGGCTGAAGAAGGAATTAAATGACAACTCCTCTATCGTGTATGAATGACATGGAACCTAGTGGTAAAGATGTGACTACTAAACAATGAGCTGTTCTCTGGGCAGCTTTGAACATAGTTAAGTTCCTTTTATGACAAGTTCCTTAACAGAAATATCTCCATTTTTGTTTAAATGACCTCCATTATTTACCCTGAATTGAAAGGAGTTGGGGATTTATTTAGTCAAGGAAGCAAAAGGTTATTTTGATGGTGAAAGTTCTTACCCACCAATTCAGGATCCTTTTTTTCACAAACCTTGTCGCTTGTACAATTTTCTCGCTAATATCCATAGTCAGTTTTCCTTGGATTGATGGTATTATGTAACCCAACTGTGTATCTAGATGCATGCCCTGGGTTCAGCAGTTGCAGTCAGTTTTTCTTCTCCTTAGTAGCTGGTGTTTTGACTTAACCCGGGAACAAGGCTGATAAGGCCGATGTTTTTGGTTATTGCCAAGCGATGTTTGCCCTGACCAAGGACTTTGTGAGTCTCATGATCTGCCGGGGAGGAGGGGGGGCCGGGAGGAAGGAGGGACAGGACCCAAACTGACCAAGGAAGTATTCCATACCATAGCACGTCATGCCCAGGAGGTAACTGGGAGTTAACCGGAAGGCCTAGTTCTCTTGGGGTGGTTGGAAGAGGTGGTCGGTCAGCACTTGGTTGGGTTGGGGTGTTGTGAGTTTTCTGTTGGTGGTTGGTGAGATGCTGTATTCTTTTCCTTTATCATTAGTATTATTGGTGGTAGCAGCAGTGATTTGTGTTACACCTTAGTTACTAAACTGTTCTTATCTCAACCTCTGGGGGTTGCATTCTTTTGACTCTACTCCCCATCCCTCCAGGAGCAGGGGGAGAGCAAGAAAGGGAGGGGTGAGTGAGTGAACGAGATGCATGGCTGGGTTTAAACCACGACAATGCACCATTCATATTTTTGTGGAGTCATCATCTTCCCTTTATTTTCATTGCCTTGGTATTAGATAAATACTGAATTACTGCATTACCAATTTGATCTATATGCATAAAGCTGAGTTAATCCAGTCAAATTAATATTCTTCCATCAAAACTTTTTAAAGCTCTAATTCAGTTTTAGCATAGGTTTGCTATTCCTATAGATTTTTTTAGTTGAATTTAATAATATGTATTTAATCTGTAATCCCATTTCAGGGCAGAGGGGTTGAAACTAGACGATCTTTAAGGTCTATTCCAATTTATTCTATGATAAGCTTGTGATTCACTGAAGATTAGGACAAGTAGAGAACACTCAGCTCCTTTCATAAGAAACAATGGCCGAACATTGAAGTAAGAGCTTTTCTTGAAGATAGAGAATATCTGTGATCTTGATTTACATCAGCCACAGACAGTCCTGATACTTCACTACAGTACATTGTAGCTTTATTTGTGAAGAATTTGTGCTATTTAGTAGTTAGGAATCATACAAATAAACATCCTATCTAACTACCAGCAAATTGTGTGACTTTTTTTGTTTGTTCAGTTCTTAACCTGGATTGGATCATCCAGCCATGGTTTTGTTGTGCTTTCTGTCCTATTTCTGAAAAACCTTTACAGTGATAAGGAGCTATGAAAGTAGCTACAAATAGAACTTTAATTGCTATCCTTGATTTTTTTTAGTCCATCTTCTGCTAGTATCCAATTTTTCACTATGAATTTCTAGTAGATATCAGATCAAGTTTTGCTTCTAATCCACATAATCTGTTATTATTTTTGATAGTATCAAGTGTGTTTTTATAAAAACAATTTCTATGTTCCATATTCCATTATTAAAATACAGAATGGAAAAGGGAATACAAGCTACAGATACTGTACTCTTTGTTAGAATGTGTGAATTTGATTTCTAAGTTTGATTTCTAAGAAAAACACATTGTGAAAGTTAAAATAAGTCTGATTACCATGCCCTAAGTGAATTATGATACATTGGAATCATCCGTCCCCCAACATATTGTGAGAAATGCATACTATCCTAAGAATCCCTTAAGATCATTTCAGAGAGCATGCATTTCTTTTAGAGGTAAAATATATTCTAATGTGACATTTTAAAGATTAATCTGTGTTCTTCGATTCTAGTCTGTTTGCTCACTCAGAATAGCAAAAGATTTCCCTCTAGTGGTTAAACCCCGTGCAAATTGAAAGCATAATGCAGTACCCGTACGGACTTCCCATCACAAGGGATGTAAGGGGAATGTCAGACCTTAAATAGATGCTATCACTTTGCAGATGTAATCAAAGCTTATTTGCAGCCTGAATGAACAGAGACATATTACAGAGCACAACACAGTCATACAACTTACTTTTTTCCCCAAAGCCATGTCTTTTTGCGTTGTGGGTTTGAATTGTCTTTGTATAACAAGAATTTGTACTCATTTAGATTCTGTGATTTATATAAGTACACATTGACAGTTACTTGATTTTTCTTTCTCAGGTGTTGGGGACATACTCCAGTTAACAGAAATCTATTTTTTTCCTTCATAACAGCCACCAGTGTCTGCAGAACATTAAACTCTGGCTCTTTATAACTCTACCTACAAACTTCTTCTCAGACAGAGCATCAGAGTTCAGAAGAAAAAAAGCATCTATGTCCATTTCAGAATTTCAGGGTATTTGATGAATTCCTCTTTTGTGTAAGGCTTAATTTATAGAAATGAATGACAGGAGAGGAAGGCTGAAGTCAATTCTCCAGCTGCTTTTAATTATTGTTCTATTCAGGGGGTAAGTTTCATTGAATTGCCCACGCCTGTTTGTTTTGTCTTAGAAAGGTATTTTTTACTGCAAAGAGAAAGCAAAACAAAACAAACTGATTCAGAAGTTTTCAACTGTGACAGCAATTCTGCTATAGGGAAGCTTGAATGGGAAATATGCAAGGCAACAGAAACCTCTCCTGGGGAGTCTTTACAGAGGCCAAGATAAATTACATGCAGTTCAAGCACCCTAGAGTATCCTAAATGGTAGACGGTAAATGAGCTTTAGTGAGAATAACTCATGCCAACTAGATAATTGCTTGGAATTGTGGGTACTGTTGCTAAGTTGCTGGTAGTGTAAAGGCTAGTAAACAAACCTCACGAACAAGTAACCGATTCAGGAAGAGCAAGCCCTCACATTAGGCTTTTGCAGCAAGATGCTGGCGCAGTCATGAGCTCACTCTGAAGCTGCTTACCCAAAAAAAATAGGAGGAAGTACCAGAAGCTGAGTACGGAGGTCGTACAATTGCTATTGCTTCCACACTGCAACACAGGCTGGTTGGAGCAGGCATTTGCCCATGCTGCTGGCTCCTGAGTGAAAAGGAGAGATTTGGAAAATAAAAAAAGGAAAATGAGTCTATGCTGTATATTTTTGCTGCTTTTAAAGACTCCAGCTTGCTAGGGAGGCAGCTGGCAGCATCTTGATGGGATAAGATCTGGAATCCACTTGGAGAAAGAAGGGAAAATACTAGAAGCACCAATATTAAGGTATGCAGACTTTGCAGAAAGATATTGCCACAGCAGAGGCAGTAGTTCTCTTGGGGTGAGGAGCAATGCTGCTCCACCGCACAGGAAGGGCTTCAGAGCTGTTCCTCTTGACTTCAGTGGCATCAGCAATGCTCCAGTAGCAAATATTGAGACAACATGTGCAGAACTGGCTATAGATTAGAAATAATTTGCCACTGTTTGATGTCAGTGATCACAGTAATGAGCTTTATCAGTTGTCAAATAATACCTTCCAAATGCACCAGCCATTGTGGTCATATGGGACAAGTAAGAACTGAATACAAGTAAATGGCTATGTTCCTTCCCTTAAATAAATGTATGGTTTCCTATTGCATCATCTAATACTGGCATATTGCATAAGAATAAAAAAATCTCAAAGTATAATGAAAAATAAGCAAAAATAAACATATCACAAAATCATTAATAACTTTAAAAACCATTATTATCCAATACATCTTCTAAATGTTTTTTTCCCCGCACATTTTCTACAACAAAAGGCTTGAAGGTTGCAGTTAAACATGACTATCTGGAAACTCAATTTTGTTTAGGTTGATACCAGTCTTGCTTTGTGTTTGAATCACTCTGAAGTGTGAAGGGCTAGATGCTGCTCTGGTATTGCTGATAGCTGTTTTCCCCTATAAAATCAGTTAGCTAGCTTAGTATTTTTGAAAGGAAATATATAACTTCTTTTTTGTGTTGATGTATATTTTTCATTGTATCACTTTAGACATGTCCCAAAGCACACAGAAGTTAATGGGAATTAATGGACAAACTTAATCCTTTTTTATGCTATTGCTGTTTTTTATAATTCATGCTCGTATTTACAGAAGCCAAGTGTAACCCATGAAGCAGCTGCTAACTTATTTGCATGAGATTATAAAGTAACTGTAATTTTGCTATGGGTTGTATCATTCCCAGCATAGAAAGATCAAGATCCGTGCCTGGGATTGTTAGGTATCAAAGCACTGCAGATATAGAATAAAAAACCCATCAGATTTTGGAGAGTGCAGTGGGTGAAGGGTATGTTCAGCACTTCAATTCCTATTCTCTGCTACTTAAAAGAAAATTATCACCACTGTTTCGGGTCTCTGTTCTGTCTTCCTACATGCATGAAGTTTATGGCTGTTGCTCCATTCTTAGTAATGCAATTTTAAAAAGCAGAAGCAAAATTCACAAATAATAACTTCTCATTCCTGTTTCCAGCAGGGAGACACTGGTAACTGCTCCGGGGTTTAGGAAAATTCTTCTCCCAAAACTCTTTCAGACAGTCCTATGGGAAAAGGGCTTCCCTGTTGTGCAGCTATCACTGGCAGCTCTGGCATGGCTGCCAGGCTGGCTCTGAGGCTTCAGCTGAGGTTTGCAGACCTGAGCACATATGGTTAACTTCCTAGTGTTATTTTGGGACACCTTATTAAAACTGTCAGGGCTTTCAGTTAGATTTCTTCTTGTTTCCAGGGAAATTTGTGAGGATTCAGTAGTGTTAAAAATCAGGTCACATATGTATAGGCATACTGACCATACGCAATCAGTTAACACATTGAGTGCTTTAAAATTCCATGGGTGGAAGGCTCTGTGAAAGTGCGAAGTTTTTTACTTATTTATTTTGTCAAGTATTTATTAGGAGACCACCTGAGAAAGAACAGGTTAGTGTTTTTATAAGCGTTTTGAAATGAAAAAATTCTGCTAAAATGGAGAATCCCCACAAGACAATCATCAGCCTGTTATATGCTTCCTTGTTTGCTTTGTCCAGCTGCCAAGGTCCTCTGTGCAAAGGCATTTCTACCTCACAGGGAGCAGTTTTGAAGCTTTGGCCATATTTACTGAAGGATTACTTTGTTGCCTGGAGATGAGGAGGCTTGGTGTGTCTTTGGTTGAATGGTGCAGTCCAGGGAGAACTGCCGTGATCAGGGCTGTGGGTGAGAGTTTCTGCTTACCTAATTCCCTGCAGTGCCTAAAGTGAAGTATGTGTTTGGAGATACTCTTAGCAAGTATTGCCCATTTACAGATCCCACCATTCTTAGTCTTCAGATTATATTTTCTTCATTTGTATTTTGGAGAAAGCATGACCAGGACATGGAGTCTCTATGCTCCTAGTGCAAAATGTGATGTCAGTGGGACAGGCCACCAGTAGCCTTTGTATTACCTCTTACTACTGAGAGTAACCTTCATGCTGGCAGCTGATAAATGCTCAGCATTTGAACTTCGTACCCCCAGGAACAGCTCAGTGTTTGTTGTGGGTGTGTGTTGTTGTTTCCTAAGTTTTAAAAAAGAAAATCAAGCAAACAAAAAAAGGACTCAACCAACTTGCACACAGAATTATATTCAGAAAAACCCCTGGCAGGCTGGAACTTTTAGCTACATTTGAGTTTGACCTGAAGTGGGGATCTGAAGGAGAAGCAGACTATCATATCCACACCTGTGCAATACCGCGATACAACCAATACTGTTGCTGACAGCAAAGGAAAAGGGAGACTTTGGTCTTTCTGTCCCCTCTTAGGCTTTGGAGGGAATTGCAATATGGGGTCATGAGCTCTACTCTTTTCTCTAGGTGTGATTTCTTAGCTCATCCTTTCTGATCTATCCTTTTTTTTTTTCCCCCTTTTCATTCCTATTGAAGATCCATTCTGTAGGGTTCTTATTTTAGTGTATAAGCATCTACGCAGACGGCCTGAACTTCCTTTGGTTTAGATCTGTAGATTTCCAAAATGTTTTCAGAGGAACTGTAGATTCCTCTAAAGGGAGTTTAAGCCTGTAAACAACATAATGTTCCCTAGCTACCCATGATGCATCCACAGGGTGTCTATGTGTCTTAAACAAATCACTTGCATTAAAGCAAGAAGGGATTAAATAATTTTCTTGCAAGCTAATTAAGTTCTTGGAGACTCCACATTTCTCAAAGAGTGAAAATAAACCATGTTTGCATCCTCCCATAGCAGACAAGATGGGGAGCACACTATCTTCAGCTGCTGAAATATACTCCCCTATCCCAATTGGTTAAGGTAAGTAGTGGATGACTGGCCCCTGTTTCAGAAAGACTGGAGCCAAGGTGCCTAAAGAGGGAAAGCAGAATGTGTTGTGCAGTCATCTCAGCTGTACTGGTCTCAGAGAGAATGGATGTAAACTGTAGCAGTGTCATTCTGTCTATTTGAAATAAACATTCTTCTGAGCATTAAACATCAGACAGTTTTCTAGTGTTGCTCTTGCTTGGTTTTTTTCACATGCCATATTTTCTCCTGTTTCCTTCTGTTGCCTCTATCCTTTTCTTTCTGCAGTCACCCCTGGACATTAAGCACTTTCTCTGAATTTAAAGGCTGAAGATCTAGCTAAAAGACAAGGTCAGGACACTTTGGCAGATGCTTCTAGTGGTGAATGAGTTCTGTTTTCTATTGTAATCAAGTCTTACATCTGTTCCTGTTTGTCTGAACTTTAGGATTTAATAGTGAAAGAGGAGGCAGTACATCTAAGCCATTTTAACTGGTGGAAATATTGTGATTTTATAGGTTTCTTGTATTGCATATGTCCTATATAGATACACACATATATATAAATATTTTACATATACTTATGCATATATAAAAATATAAATACATCTATATATATTTTTTACAGTTTTTGAAGTCAGAAGATATTCTATGTTCAGCCTGACCTAAAAAGAATAATCTCTTGGATAAAAAAAAAAAAAAGAAGAAAGAAAAGTTAGAAGACAAACCACAGGATTTGCTATGTCAGTATGGCACATTTTTCATGATGGTTTTTATTGTACATCCCTAACATGGATTTCAGAAAGCAGGACATGGAAGCAGATGCTTTTAAGGAGGAAGACCATACGTCACAGCAGACCGCTAGTGATCTGGCAATCATGGTACCATCTTCCAATATAATAACTGATAAGGCCATGCCTTCTTTTACCTCAGGTTGGGTTGAGAATATGAGTGAGTCCTCCAGCAAGAAGTGTCCACTTTTATACAGTTCAGAAACCAGTGCTATGATGGGCAAGAGTAACGTCTCAGCAGATAATTTGGGCCACAACCAAGCTTTTCAGCATGCAAGGGAATTACATTATTTGGCCAGCTCTGATTTTTTCCCTCAAAAGTTGGCTTCCAGTGAAACCCAAGCTGGAATTCATGATGCAAATGACACCTTGGAAATGTTGACTCCTCCTCTGCTCCCTGCCTCAGAGCCTGGGGTGAGCCATTGTGCTTCCACCTACAAAAACACAGGACAGGTTAGTTTGCAAAAATCTTTTGCCGTTTTGCAGCTCAAAGGGTACACTGACACCGTGCAGGCAGAATGTGCCTTGCCAGGTTTTGCTACTCAGCCTCACATCAGTCACCATTTTCTTCTGTGTCCTTCAGCACAAAAGGGACAGAAGTGTCCATCCGTGTGGACACTTAAATGCAAATGTCAACCTCCTTTATTAAAACTAATACACTTGAAGAGATACCTGTCTCCAAAGTCCAGATATGGTAATTATTTCTATTTAAAAAAACATCCAGAAATGTAGTTTGATACTATATCTTCATGACATTTTCAGACTCCAGAGCAGCAGGACCAGGTGATGAGGCAGCAGATGGAGCAGCTGCAAAGGCTGGTGGCTGAACAGCAGAAAATCATTGCACTTTACAACCCAGGTACTTGGGGTATCCCTCCTGATGCTGCAGCACCCTCACTTGCTGATGCTTGCACTCCAGCAGTTGAAATGTGAAATGTTGAAATGCACAGTTCCCTAAATAAACAGAAGATTTGATGTTTTCAGTAGCTGGGGACTCTGGCAGATGGGCTAAAACATTCATTTCACTGCACACAGGCTGTAAACCCCAGAAAACACTTCTTTCCACCTTTCTATATTAAAATTTCAGGAGAACCATGAGGAGGAGTTCTTTATGTTTAATAACAGCTTCTTGTGTGGACTTCTGTTGAAATATAGATTTGAATGGTACTGCAGAAAATGATAGTATAATGGTGAGCATTACAGAAAGGATGAAGTAGCCCTTTTGTTCCTGTACCTATATAAGAAAGCTGCAGCTTTTAATAGAAAAATGAAGAGAAAGAAAGTCAACGCACCATGTTTCTGTTGTAAATTCACATATTTAATGGTGCAGCCGCCTGTTCCTCACACCATGATACAAGTCCTTCAACAGCTTCATTTTACTGATACCATACCAATAGCATTGCTAGGAAACACCATCTGCTCAGCAATCAGAAAAAGAAGAGCCCCCTGCTCCCTTCCCACCCTGTTCACAGTAGTAGCGCATTCTCCTCAGCATGTGACCCCAATGTGAAAGAAGTATTTAGGGAGAACATGCAGACTTGTTGTAGCACTGGCTTGGCTTTGGTGGGGCTGCTTCTACACAACAAGGAGCATCATAAGGGCATAGGAAGATAAAGGTCATCCTTGGATTGCTGCTGCTCCTCAGATAATCTGTTGGGGAGGCAGCTTCACCTAACCCATGTGGTAGGAGCTGAAGCTGCCTAGGGAACCCCCTGCCTGCATCTGTGCATTGACCTGCCATCAGTTTTCTCACTCTAATTCCAAGCCTCATGGTAACACAGACAGAAGTGGCTCTGCTCACCTGCTAGCTGTGTGGTTAGAGCATCTGCTCAGAAGTAGCAAGTCGGGGTTTGGGTTTTTGTCAAGATAGTTTCTGACAGCATTTTAATCCACAAAGGAGCCTTCTTTCAAAACATGCCTCAACTGCGGATGAGGCAATTTCAGTTGCAGGCACTCTCTACTCTTCTTGTTGGAGTCAGGGCACAGGACAAAAAGGAATCATGGTGTGGAGAAAGAAAATAAGAAGTGAGCCTGTTTTTGTAACCTTATAGAGAGATTTCATTTCTGGAAGTAGTGAAACTGGCCTCTGGTCCCTGTGTGGAACTTGATGCATCTTTTTCACTTGGAAGTCTTCTAGTAAGATGTGTAACTAGGCAAACCTTCCTTCTTTTGCATTGAGGAGTGGCTCAGAGATCCTTTGCAACACTTCACTCTTACTTGTTAAGGGACTTAAGAAATTCTAGGGAAAATGTTTGTTTTACACACTCAGAATTTATAAATTCCCTGTAATTCAGCATCCCTGTATAAACCAATAATTTTGGTAACAACTTGTGGTTGCAGAAAGCATGTTCTGCAGTTTAAATAAAATAACAAATGCAAAATCTGGTTATTTCACTCTGAGCATGCAAACCACTGGGGGAACAGAGAGCAACATTGTGTCTGTGCAATACTGGTTCAGTAAAAGGTTTCTAGGTTGGTGCAAACTACAGGCTGGGAAAGTTGGGACTGTTCAGCCTGGGGAAGAGAAGGCTACGTGGAGATCTCATAGCAGCCTTCCAGTATCTGAAGGGGGCCTATAGGGATGCTGGGGAGGGGCTCTTCATTAGGGACTGTAGTGATAGGACAAGGGGTAACGGGTTCAAACTTAAACAGGAGAGGTTTNGGTAATGGGTTCAAACTTAAACAGGGGAGGTTTAGATTGGATCTAAGGAAGAAATTCTTTCCTGTTAGGGTGGTGAGGCACTGGAATGGGTTGCCCAATAAAGTTGTGAGTGCTCCATCAGTGGCAGTGTTCAAGGCCAGGTTGGATGAAGCCTTGGGTGTCATGGTTTAGTGTGAGGTGTCCCTGCTTATGGCAGGGGTGTTGGAACTAGATGATCTTAAGGTCCTTTCCAACCCTAACTCTTCTATGATTCTATGATTTGTCTTATACTTCCCTAATTGTTCTTCTCTGGTAATTATTTTTAGGCTTTTCTATTTCTCACCTAGTAGCCATGATGCCTCCCCTTTTGTGCTGTCCAGCTACTTCCATTCCTGTCCGGTTCCCAACAGAAAGTTCTTCCCAAGTTGAGAGCCTGGAGTGCTTACAGACCTCTCCCTTGGCAATGTGCTCTGCTCAGCAAAGCAGATCCCTGTTGTTCACGCCAAATGAGAGCAGTTCAGAAAACTCAGGAGAGCACGTGCAGCTTTCAGATTCAGGTGGGTAAAAAGCACGGGAAATCTGAAGTTCAGACTATCCTGTGAGATTTTGCAGTTTCTAGTGGTTGTTACAGATCTTGTTGCAGGTCAGGGGAAGGTGTTTTGTTTTGATGAGGGGTTGTTATAAAAGCTTTTAAAGTATTTTAAACTTGGTTATTTTTGCTTTTTGAATCATAGTCATCCTGCCTCTCACACTGATGGAGAAACTGGGCCTTGCATAAAAATGGAGCAGAAAGTCATTAAATTGGAAAAAGATAAGTTATATGAAGTAGGGAATATGTTGTATTTAGGGGGAGAAGAATAAGAAGTAGGAAGTGGATACCAAAGGGTGAGAAAGAATAAAGAGCAATTTACAGCAAATTTAAAGTTGATTTCAAAATGGGGGGAAGAGGAATAAAAAGAAGTAGGAATGAAGCCACTTAAATGGAAAGATGTAAATCAGACCAGCATCCTTGATTCCTTTGAATTCTTATAGCAAGACCTGACTGAGTTGCTGTGACACAGTCTCATAGTACAATTGAAATTTTAAGTTCACATTCTTTAAGCTAACTCAGGACTGACATTCTCACTGAAAGAGTCTTATCTCTTTTTTGTGCCTGGCACTATTATTTCTTGCTGTGGTAACCTGAACCTGGGTCAGTTGCTCAGTGAATTTTACCAGAGAGCTTCAGGAATACTTCTGCTAGCACAAAAGAAGGAAGGGGGGAGTAGACGAGGACAGCAGGAACCTAGAAGCAAGAACACATGAGGATAGGGGGAGGTATGACTGCTTATTTTGACAGGAGCACTAATTTAGATCTGCTTTATGATTGCCAGACTAAGGCTAGAAGGTTCAGAGACCTTAGTCCATCAGGTTAACTGGTCAGTGCAGTTGCCTTTGAAACATGCTAATTGTGTGAATGTGGACTGGGCTGAACTGAGACCTTCCTGAATGCTGTGAGAAGTGTGGGTTTTTATGGCTGGAGACATAAACATGAGTGTATCAACAACCTGCATAACACTTCACATCTTTATTTAAAGGGATAAGCACTGAGCCACTGCTTCAGAATACTGAGAGCCCCACAAAAAATCTTGCCCAACAAGATGCTGAAGAAGGAAACAGAGAAGAAAAAAAAGGTGAATTACACAGCTGCTTGGACTCATTGTTCTTGCCTTGCACTGGAAAGCACTACTTAAAAATTACAGTGCTGGGGCACTTCTATTACATTCTGGAGACAGCATAGCCTCACACATGAGACTCTAAGGAGGGACACGTGGGTTCTACATCCCTTGCTGTCAGCCTGCTGTATCACCTCTGCAAAGCAGGTGACAAGGTTCATTTTTTGTGAAATAGAATAGAAATGAAGAATAGAATAAAATGAAAATAGAATAGAAAATGCTCAGTTAGAAAGGCTCATGTGTACAAATGCTGCTTGTTAAACTGTTTAATGAACTGGCTTGCAGGTCACAATTACAGACACATGAATAGTTCAGTACTGTCTAGCAAAGTGTTTTCGCTGCAATGTCCTGCACTGAACACATTAACCAAGCATTACAAATTCATAGAGACAAGGAGTATAAATCATGCCATTTACCCTTTCCTTATTTCCAGCAACTAGTCTTGAGGATAAGGTGCCTTTTTATCATGGGTTGCATCCTCTTATCTACTTAACTCAATTGTATTCTATAAAGTGTTCAAAAATCAAAATGTTACATATGTTGTTGAAAATACAAACATTTCTGATTTATTTTGTTACATTTATTTTCATTTATTCATTCTATAAAAACTTTGTTTTCATACTCTGCTCTCATGAGACCTCACCTGCAGTATTGTGTGCAGTTCTGGTGTCCTCAACATAAAAAGGGCATGGAGCTGTTGGAACAAGTCCAGAGGAGGGCCACGAGGATAATCAGGGGACTGGAGCATCTCCCATACAAAGACAGGCTGGGAAAGCTGGGGCTGTTCAGCCTGGGGAAGACAAGGCTGCGTGGAGATCTCATAGCAGCCTTCCAGTATCTGAAGGGGGCCTATAGGGATGCTGGNAGTTCTGGTGTCCTCAACATAAAAAGGACATGGAGCTGTTGGAACAAGTCCAGAGGAGGGCCACGAGGATAATCAGGGGACTGGAGCATCTCCCATACAAAGACAGGCTGGGAAAGCTGGGGCTGTTCAGCCTGGGGAAGACAAGGCTGCGTGGAGATCTCATAGCAGCCTTCCAGTATCTGAAGGGGGCCTATAGGGATGCTGGGGAGGGGCTCTTACTTAGGAACTGTAGTGATAGGACAAGAGGTAACGGGTTCAAACTTAAACAGGGGAAGTTTAGATTGGATATAAGGAAGAAATTCTTTCCTGTTAGGGTGGTGAGCTGCTGGAATGGGTTGGCCAGGGAGGTGGTGAATGCTCCATCAGTGGCAGTGTTCAAGGCCAGGTTGGATGAAGCATTGGGTGACATGGTTTAGTGTGAGGTGTCCCTGCTTATGGCAGGGGGGCTGGAACTAGATGATCTTAAGGTCCTTTCCAACTCTAACTATTCTATGATTATATGATTGATGTTTTTCCTCCTGCTTAGAGAACAGTCAATTAAAAGAAAGGAGTTTCCCTGAAACGTTTTCTGATGTCAAAGAAAAAAGAGAACCAGTAAAGGAGGAGATTCCTCCATCTCTCCTTGATACACAGGCAAAGATGAAGACTGGAAACACAGAAGACAGGTGAGAAGTTATCTTAAGCAGTCAGTCAAGCTACAAAAGTTTGTCTTCTTGACTGTATGTGTACTTTACATGTTACATCTGCAACACAAAGGCTCTTTCCTTTGCTTGAGAGTGGTAGGTATGAGATTCGACAGGTCTAGGGACTCACAGCTGATCTGCTTCTATATAATGGGATGCTGGTTTAGCTAATTTAAATTAATTGGTTTTGCAACTATGATTTCCAAAGGATAGAAGTAAGACAAAATTTGGTGAAGAGAGGTAACATCTTTTGTTATGCCATCATTTCTTCTGCTGTGGCCATCAGTTTACAATGGCAGCACCAGTCTCAGTAGCTCATCATCCTTGTCCTTACTCTGCCTCTTCATCTGTGTCAAGACCAAGTTTTATGTACCTATATGCTGAATAGCTCACCAAAGTAATCCTTGTTAAAGTTATCTGGCAAGATATAACCCTTAACTTGGATCAGTTCTCTGATCTGGTTCATCACTGCATTAGAGAAGGAGTTGTGCCAGGACACTTAGGTGGTGCTCATGGCTATGCAAGAATGGGTAGGTTGGCATTAGTAACAGAAGGAATGTTCGTAGAGTTGTTACTTTTCCTCAGCTGATGAAGACAGAAGCAGCAGCTTTTTGGCACACCAAGCTTTCCATCAAGTATAAAGGAAAAGCAGCAACTTTCTAGGCAAGTACAGACTGAGAGCATTTTTCCTGAGTGTGTTTTAGTGCATTAACCATGTGGGAGTTAGGCAGAGGAGCAAGACAGGAACCTTCAAAACTGAAGGCTGAGAAGGGGTGGCAGGACCACTCTGGGCAAGTAGGCCTGTCCACATATGCCTTTTCGGATCAGCAGTGAGATTCTGAAATCTGTATCTGTCATCCACACTTTTTGTGCTTTGGTTCACATCATGATGTTATGAAACTGGATGAGTTGGATGAGTTTCATCTTATGAGCTGGATGAAACTAAAGCACAGAATGTATTCCAGGTCTTTGTGACATTTTCACTGTGGGACCAGGATATAGTTGGTTTGAAGTAAACGTCCCCAAAATATGCATTTTTTAACGCTGAGTCCTCATCAACAACAATTATGCTCTACAAATCTAATCCTGTTAACCCATGCTGATGCTAACAGACAGAGCTAGACTGACAAAAAAAAGATTATAAGTGGTACAATGGTGTTAGGCAGAGGTGGGGTATGGAAGTACAGCAATATGCTGAGTAATATGCCTTTATTAAACCCAGGATTTTTTAATATTTGGTAGGAATTACTAACAAGTGACTAAATTAAGGCTCTAAGCACATTTCCAATGAAATAAGATCTGTTCATGTATGCTATATTATGCTTCATTTTGAGCCAGAGTTCAATTTGTGCCTCCACAACATCATAGACATTGCTTTCCTCCTCTGTCACTCTTCACCACCTAATTTGAAACAGTCTGTCAGAGAGACGACGAGTTCTTTGTGACCGTAATCAGCTCTAGTCTGGAGAAAATGCCTGAAATATTTTTCCGTTTGATATTTTATAATTTTAAGGGAAGACCGATGCCAGCCAAAACCTGTTACTTGCTAAAAGCATAATTAATGTTTAGTCTAGACAGGATTTTTTAAAGAGAGACTTAGGTGTCAAATGATAATGGGCTTTTTATTAACAGGCTTTGCATTTAACAAACATTTTCATTCTAAACTCAACATCAGTTCTATGAGAATTATCATAAGAACACTAATTGGAGAACCTTACAAATAAGTACCTTCTTGTTTCTTGCCTAGGCCAATCACACCAGCAATTGGTATTAAACAGAATACTTCTGAAGAATTTGTTGAAGGACAACTTGAAGTAGACAATCACCTCCTAGAAAAACAGCAGAAGGAACAGCAGGTACTGTGCCATTGGTGCATTCACTTTGCTCTTGAGAAGTTCTCATGGCATTGAGTATTGCGTGGGCTGTTTTGGCTCATTCCACAGCAGCACGTTTTCTCAGTGTTCTTTCATGCTATATTGGAAGATTTTCTCCAGAAGTAAATAAACTATATAACTCAGTCACAAACATATTCCCCCCTTTCCCACTGGTTTCTTTCAGCATACTTTCTGGGTCATAGTTTGTGCCTAAGTCACATAGCTAAAGGTTGGTTCTGTCAGTTTATTTCAGAATAAATGGTTCATGCAGTCTCTCATGTGCCATTAATGCAAGAATGGGGCATTTTCAAATGCAGTTTTTATAAAGGACCAAATACAACCATACTTTTCTGGTTTTTGCCTTATGTGCAGTTTGAGGTGATCTTATGTCTAGAGGCATCAGACTCAGTCAGCATTTTGTTAGGCTTGCTGACTTGGAAGACAAACATCTCATTGTTCAGGAATTTTCTTCATGTCTCTCCGGTGAAATAAAATCTCCATCTGAGACATTTATATATTTCTGTACTGCATGGTAAAAAGCACTCAAACTTCCTTTAAAAACAAAGCAAGACAAAACTTTTATGATCTTGTATCATATAAACACTTTGCACCATCCTAACCATCTGACTCTATTAATGAATCAATGGAGGTGGCACATAGCAACTGCTTTTAAAAGTTCTTGTACCTCCCATGTAGTCTCAGGCCTGTTACTTACAGACCCATTATCCACAGCCACTGTCTTTAAGCCTTCTGTTGTCTCAGCTTTTTTAGTTATCATAAATAAGATTCAAGGCCAGGTTGGACAGAGCCTTGCTCAACCTGAGCTAGTGGAAGGTGACCCTGCCCATTGCAGGGAGATTGGAACTAGGTGAACTGAAGGTCCTCCCCAGCCCAAACCATTCCATGAGTCTATGATTCTGTATCTTTCTGGAGAGTGATTCTCAGACTCTGATTGTCAGGATTTTGGGTGTTTTTTCAGAGCAAGGCCAAAGTAACAACTCGGAAGGCTTTTCTGAAAAGAAAAGATGGTATGGCAAGGCTCAAAATAAATAAACACAAACCTGTAAAAGATGACAACAAGCACTCTGGAAGAGCTGGTTTGGATTGCTCAGGTCATTTCTCCCAGCCTGGCGAAGTGGATAAAGGCATACTGAAGCCAGGGGAATACTCTCAGTTCAGTCTTCAGGTCAGTGGCTCCATGAAGACTTGTATGCATGAAAAAAAGGCAAATCAGGCTTCAGCTGAGTGGGAGTTAAATTCTCAGACTGGCTGTGAGGCAAAAGTAGTAGAGCAAAGTTTGGAGTTAAAACAAGTAATCAGGAGAGATGAAGAAACCAAGAAAAATCCCACTGGCTCACCACAGAGAAGGTGGCCTGAAATCCTGCAGCCAAGTCCAGAAACATTAATAGAAATGAACCTGCAAGTAGGTGAGGAAAAGGAAAATCATCATATGGATTCTCTTGGGCAAGTAGGCAGAACTGACGGAAGACCTGTGCATGGTACCCTGAAAAAGAACCTAGGTGGAGTGGATTGGCCCCTAAGGGGTCACCGCACAGAAGGAGCAAAAAACCCCTTGAATGTCCTGCAAAAGCATTCTCTACTTCAGGATTTAAAACCAGATCACATCAAGGAGTCAGAGTGGAGTGCAGATCCTGTGTTCACACAGGATGAGAAGTGGGTTCAGGCATGCACACAGGAACTTGTTTCAGGGAGCCAGAGCTCAGAAAGCAAAAGACAAATCCATACTGGGTTTAAGATGGTCAATGATAAGATAGTAAAAATTACACGTAGCTCACCTGAGGCTGTTGAGAAGGGAAGCTCATCCTCAGCCTTGCAGCAGGAGTGGCAAAGGAAGGGGACAGCTGCCTCAGCATGGCATATTGCATCTTCATCCTGTGAATCAAGCTGCTTATCCTCCAACAGTGATGATGACCCCATGTCTCATCATGCTCAGTATCCCTCCCAGAATGGGCCTCAGGCAGTAGATCATACTGGTGGACATTTGGATCTCTCTGATGGTGATTACGCTAGTGATGAGCCCAGTGGAACTAAAATAAAGTACGTTAAAAAGTACAGCAGGTCACCCCCACGGAAGAAAGATATTCAAGTTATCTCAAAACAAGATTTCTCCTGTAGCACAAGCAGCAGCAATTCCAGTACCAGGGCTGCCAGGCTGAAAGAGAGCAAGGCTTGCTCTTCTTTTCAGCAGTCTTCATATTATCCCACAAAACTGAAAAGGAAAGAGCATAAGCCTGAATCAAAGAATGAGAATAGGGCCAGGGATGTTAAAAGCCTACATCTGCCATCTTCAACACTGGCTGGTGAGATTCCTGCTTTCAACATTAAAGAAACCCCTGCAGTGGAGGAACCACAGAAAAAACTGTTTAGAGACAGATTAGGTAAGTTCTGTGAAGTGCTCCCCAAGTTTTGATTTGTATTTATTTTCCATAGAGGAAAAAAATTTCTCTTGGATGTATGCCTCATTCTGCCTGTGCTCCCTAGGTATATACCCACCTCTGTCAATATTTCTCAGTCCCAAGCAGGAGAAAAGAGTGAAAATGGGAGAGATAAATCTGCAAGCTCCTTGTTATATGTTGCTCTTCCATTGTCACTAGATGTTTTTCAAGTCTGTTGCTTGAGGTGCACTTTCAGGTGCAGACTTTTGACCCCATGAAATGGGTGAGAGGTTCAGTGAGTCCCCAGAGTCAGTGCTACAGTCCCCTGTAGCTTAAGTGTGCTTTCTCCACTGACCCCTTGACAGTGAGATGCTCACGTTTTCTTCACATCAGTGGAAAATGGTGATTTCCTATGAACATCTTCACTCAGTTTGTCCTTAATGCAGTCCCAGTTCTTTGGTCAAACAATCTTTCCAGCCTTTTGGCCTAGTGATCATACTTCTGGCAGTGAAATAGTATCCTGCTTGAGCAGGTTTAGTCCTTTTTGTTAAACTGGTTCTTGACTTTTCTTCTCTCTTAGTTTCCCCTGAAGGACTTCCCCTACATTGACTCCTCATCCCAAACCCTTCGGCTGTCTCTTTGTGTAAGATCAGTCAAAATAATTTGTCCTGCCTGCAGTTATCACCCTGGCAGAAATAATCACTTCTGATGGCTTGCTAAGCACACCCCACTCCATGTCAGACTCCTGTTAAAAAAGGGTTCCTGAGGCTTCTTCAAAAGTTAAATTCAAAATAAGCTTGCATTATCACATAGCAGTCACATTCCTGAAAAGGAATTTATCTATCAACACTGATACATCCCCAAATCCATTTCACGTGTAATGATTTGTAGGACTTGGACTATACTACTACTAAGAATTATGATGGGAACTGAATATCTGTGTAATTAGGTAGAGATAGATACATTCTTCCCAATAGATTAAACAATAAAGCTTACTGCACTTATGCAGTTTGTGGTTTTAAACACGTAAAGAGTGTTCATAAATATTCACAAAGTTCTGTGTACTAACATACATGTGTTTATAGAAGAAACCCAGAACATCATTACCAGAGGATTAGAAACTGGTGTATATCACAGAGGAACCCCTCCAACAACTGAGGTGAAGGAAGAACAAGAGAAAGCAACATATTTGCACAGGTAAATCTGTATACACCAGAAATTAATCTGTGTGTGCAGTGAGGCAAATACTTCTTTTAGGATCCTTAAAATCAGGCTGCTAAATACTTATTAACTATTTTCTTTTTGAAGGCATCTATGTTGTCTCAGAACTGAAACACTTATTTGGCTGTCTAAATTAAAAGTAAAACACCTAACTGAAGGGGCCCAACTCTGAAAACACTTACTGTGGTTTGGGTCTTAAAGCTGAGTTCATATATTGCTGAGCACCTTCAGATTACACTCAAATCAGTAAGAACTCAGGATAATCTCTTTTATGGGATCAAGTTTCTGATGGACTAAAGGATAAATTTCTTATATCACATTCACATCAGGGTAGCCCATATTTCCAAAGTTAACAAAAAGTTCATAGCATACATCAGAGCTAACAGCATTGCTATTCAGGAATACCTGTTTTCACCCTAGACTGAGGATGTATTTAGTTCCATATAAGTGAAGAACTTGAAAATTCAGGAGAGTTGCTTTTGTAATTTGTAATTATTAAATGCTGAAAATTGTTTTGGTTTGGGATGTTTTTTTTATGTCTTCATAGAAAAAAATTAATGATTCCTCTCCGCAAGGTCCCTTCAAGAAGCTTTGAAACTATGGCTTTTAGAATGGAAGTGACTCACAACTGTAACTAATTGCAGGTTATGCAAATGCCTCTCATAAAAATTGAGCATGCTTGCAATCAAATCAAATGCATATTTTTAATGTGATTAGATCTGTTAGAAATTACTAGGTACCATAGTTAACATGAGAGATTATTTTCCTCTTTGCCTTCAAAGTCCATTTGTTAACTAGAGCAAGTTAGTGTCATTTATTGGTCTGGATTTCTATTTTAACATATAATGTAAAATAAGAAATTATTTTTCACACCTGCTTGTCCATTCCTCTTGATTTCAAAGACCATGGGATTAGTGCCAAAAAGTATTTCTGAATTACATTTATCAGTTTGTACCTTTTTCTTCTACAGCAAAACTCTTTCAATGTCTTAAATTGTTTCATTAAAGAGCCTTCTAATTGTGGTCTTGCAAAGATATTGGAAGATGATCTCCAGCTGATTGTGATAGGTGTTCCAGATGAGAATATTTGTGGAATTTGGTAATTCATAAAACTACTCATTAATTAGGTGCTGGTTTTACTTTTGCTGTTGTAAATTTTGGCTGTGTACTGGTGCAGAACTACTGTAGTGTTGCACTCTGCCAGCACTGCACTCTGACTGCTGCCAGAGCTACCTTCACAGGTGAAATGGCTTTGGTTTTATCACGATAGTGCACATTTTTAAAAGAGCTTTCATGTATTTATTCATGCAATTAACCATAGAAGCCCCTAGCATTTCCACACAGATGTTTATCAAAAAATGCCTGCCTAGTATGTTGTATACATCTTTTCACTCACTTTTTCCAATTTATGAGGTAGAACTAATTGTGAAAGGCAGCTTACCCTCCTTGAATGTATTTGCCTTATGCTGATTTATGCAATCTGAGAATCTGCTTTGTGTTTTTAAACCAGTAACCCTATCAGGAACGCAAGATGGCCACCACATGTTAGTAACTTGTGCCTGCTGGAAGCAATGAAAATCCTCTTTGAGTGACACACAGCATGCCTTGACCTGCCCAATCTATCTATTATTTCCAAGCACTTTGTTTTCAGGCCTTTGCAGGCACAAATAATGATAGGCAAGAGGGTGAAAACAGTTGGGATTTAGTGTGTTGTGTGTATCTGCTACTTAATGGAATCTGACCTGTGGCTCCACCCTTGCTGCACTGAGATAGTTGCTGCTGGCTCTTGGCATCAGTCAGGTTGTTTGGCATCATCAGGTGGTTATTTCCTTGTTCCTTCAACAAGAACAGTTTGTGTGCTCTTTAATACGTAATTTCCTTGTAGTTTTGAATTTGCATTATTTCTGGACCATCAGCAGTAGACAACAACTTGGGGGTTTTCTCCCATCTGCATTTCCCTAAAAGACTTTTTCTTGGAAAAAAGACTTCTGTTTCATGTATGTTTTTGCCTCACGGCCAGCTTGCTGCCATGTGTCTCAGGCAGAGGTGTGTCTGGGTTGCATGCAAAAATCTGAGTTAGCACACACTGATTTGCCTGTTTTATGTGTTTTATATCTGTGTTGCGTATCTAGCTTCTATTTGCAATTTATAGTTGAGGTGTGAACTAATTATCAGAGGCTCCAAAAAAATAATATGTGTGTTCCTGGTGTCCTTGGTTATTACATTTCCTCAGGCCAGGATCTTTTTTCTAGCCTTGAAGCAAAAGAGCTGTCTTGGTTTCTGCTGGGATAGAGTTAACTTTCTTCCTAGTAGCTGATACAGTCCTGTGGTTTAGATTTAGTGTGAGAATAATGATAATAACATACTAATGTTTTAGTTGTTGCTAAGTAGTGGCTACTCTAAATGAAAGTCTTTTCAGTTTCCCATGCTCTGTCAGTAAGCAAGTGCACAAGAAGTTTAGAAGAGCTAAGGCAGCTGACCAGAACTAGCCAAGGGACTATTTCACACTGTGGTAAACAGCAGAACACCTCCCTACAGCTAACATATCTTACCCTGCAGACCAGAGTGGCTGCATCCAAACAGTCTGCTGGATCTGATCCTTGGCCTGATCTAGCCTCCTAACCTTGCCTAGGATGTCCTAGTGCAGTGCTGGATGGCCAATGCCAAGACCAGAGGTCATGTTAGCAATACAGAGCTCTGGGCAATTGCACGCTTGGATTCGTGCTCCAGCTCTATTAGTTTATTTGTACAGATGTAATTCTTGTGTAATTCTGAAGAGGCTGATACCAGCTGACATGCTGGAAGGAATAACTACCTGGACTTTACTTTACAGGGTGTAAGAAACTTAAGACAATACTGTTCAGTCTTCAGTGGAAGATGTTATCTTCAGATCTTGTGCTTGCTTTTGTTGTAGTACCTTGTATTGTAGGGCATCTGGTCTGTATATGGAGCATTTATAGGCTGGACATAATCACACAAGGCAGGTATGTTTGTTAATTTAACTGTATTAATGTGAGGAAAATTAATACTTCTATTGACTATTGCTGAGACTTTTTTTTAGCATGAGTTTAACCAGGATATTAGGCTTATTTAGGATAGAAAACAAGCAAAAAGAATAAAAATTAGGTAATGAATTAGGATATGGGGAGTTAATTTGTCTCTTAGTACATTTGAGAACTTTCATATTTTTCTGCTGAAGGGCTAAACTCTATTGCTGACAGGAAAACATGGGGTCATGGCTGCCTTCTCTAGCTCATGTTGTATTTCAAGTAATAGTGAAAGCCAGTTGGTGGCTGTAGGTCCTGAAATGAGCTGATGTAGAGAGCTAACAAATAATTTAGTATAATATTAAAAATTAACTAAGCAGCTGTATCATAGTCTTATGAATACACTCTGTTTGAAGATATGTAAAGATTTATACTCTCCCCATCATGCTAAGTTTTTAAGTGCACTTCCAGACTACTCATGCCTTGAGACATTGAGTTCAAAGGAAAAATCTCTTCTGGGAACTAAGCTCCCACATTTAACTCTTGGAGCATACTTACCTATGGAAAGTAACGTGTTTCATGCCCTTTCGTTCAGTATTATGGCTGTTCTGATTTGTAGTAACAGCAATGTAATGGCTGCTGGATATGTACCTCAGTCCCCAGCTCTGCATGATGAAGTGCTTCATAGGTGCCATGCCAGGGAACTAGCTGTGTCTTCTGCAGGTCTGCCCTAATTTAGCTATCTCTCTGAACAGAAAATGTGCTTAAAAGCCTCTAAGTTCATGGTCATTATGTTGCCAGAAAATTTCAATAAGAATTTGTGCTCAGTAGAATCAATTTTGCAGCTGAACATGTACATGAGTGTTCTTAGTGATGAAGGACCTCAATTTTGACAAGCGCTGATAACTTGTTGCCACTCACAACAGTACCAGCATATATGGGGCATGCCCAAGCCCACCAAGAATCATGCCCAAACAAGGCACATCTAAAGAGAGTCCTTTATTATAATATTTATGCCAAAGTCATACTGTTTGTTTGCCTTCTGAGCAGAACACAAATGGGCCAGCTCAACATTGTTCGGAGCCAGGAACTGACTCACCCTTTGGGATACAACAGGAGCCAAATTCGCCTGCCGCAGAAAGAAAACATTGCCCGTAGCAAGTTCAAAGGAGCAGCTAGTGTCACTGAAGAAAATGCAAAATCAGAAGAAATACAAGTAAGCTGTCTTCTGTAGAATAAATATGCAGTTCTCAGCAATTCATATCCTCCCATGCAGGCATCTTCAGTTAGTACCTGAGTCCTTCCATTTGCCACAGGTGGCCAATAATTCGTGTTACTTCTTCAGGACAGTTGTGCTTACAGTGAAGATTTTTGTGAATAGTACAGCGCTTTGTTTTAAAATATATTATTTTAAGTACATATAAGTACCCCACTTTCTTGATATATGAAAAAAATTAGATTGTTTCTTCTATTTCTTAAGGAAGGTTGAAAGGTTCTCATGTTCCTTATACTTCTTGTACTGATTTGCCAAGATCTGAGCTAACTCTTGACAAACTTCCAATTCCTGCTGTTGTGGGGTTTACATCTTTTTCATACAAAAAGCCATTGTGCCAGTGGCACAGAGGTATTGGCCATTGTTCTCTATTCTCATCCCTGATCTGGGGGTTTGTTGGTTTTTAACTTGAACTATCCTGGCCTTTGGCTTTGAGATTTTTTGGTGATATCTAGCTGTGTATCTAACACCTAGCCTGCCTAATAACAATCCTGAGTCACTGACTGTGGTTTCTTCTGAGTTCCTTTAGGGAATTCTGTTTGAATCACCTATTTCAGCCTCCTTAGGGATAAAGTAATATCTAAATATCTGTGACTGTTTTCCCTATCAAAACCAGCTAGACATGAGTTTAAATAATTTTCTATAAGAATCATGGGTAAAGAGATGGGGAAAATGGTGATCCATGTGAGACTGATAAATGAGATGGGGACAGCTAAACCTATATTCTTATAGGATAAAGGAGTAGGCTATGGTAATGCTTAGAAATGTCTGGAGCAATGTTCTTCTGCAAAAAGATGTCTGAACCACACTGATGTATTTGGCACAAAACTGACAATTTCAATTATTTTCTTGGCCAGAAAAGTTTTAGAAGAAACAAAACTGGTGAGGCAGTATTTTGTTCAAACTTTCAATACATTCTTTATTTGTCATTTGTACATTTTTTGAAATACAAGTTTTTGTACTGTATACATAACAAATTGTGTTCCACATTTCTCTGGAGGCAACATTTACAACAGGAAATGATTAACTGTTTCAGTGAGGTTATTCTAGTATTTTGAATAAAAGTATTTTGAATGACCCGTCTGCTCAATATTTTGAAACATCAACTTTATTTCCAGTTTGGATTTTAAAAAAAATTGTTATAATTTCTGCCAGGGAATTATTCTGTTTCCTGACTAGGCCTAGCCCTAGAGGTGACATTTGGTAGAATTGTTTTAATCTTTTGTTCCTACCTGATAGCATAAAGAGCGCACGTTCAAAAATTACAGAACACTGGGTTACTATCTATCTGGTGATCCTCAAGTTCAGAAGTCTCCTTCTTCTTGAAAGTGGCCAATGGATGTGCTAAACGCTGACCAGGAAGCTCACAGCAAAGAAAGGCTGGTGATTAATACACAAGTGGGCAGATACACAAGTGAAGGGAAAGTAGTAAAATGGTGCATGTGATGATTGGTTGACTACAGAGCAAACTCTACATTTTCAGTTTAACTCCACTAATATTCCATTTGCAGTACCTAACATGAGTGCTCTGAGGGAAGAGGACTCAGTGTTGGCATCAGCACAGGTCAGGGAAGAAGAAGGGAGGAGGGAAAAATAATGGAGATGTATGGATATGGAAAAATCCTCTACAAAATGCACCAGATTTCATTACTTTCATTTACCTGAACTCAGTTTAAAATTGTCTTTGCAATCCCCTGCTGCCTGTAAGGACTTTTTATCTATTCATGTGCCCTTGTCACTACATGAAGATCTAAAGAACTGACATTTTTTGCCTTGTTTTGGAAAACATTCACATTTAATGTTGTTCGTTTGAATGATGAGTTTTCATTTCCTGATTTTCCCTCACACACGAAGGACTCCTCTCTGCTCAATTTGTAACAATTGATTTGGGTTAAACATAGGAGCTTGCACAGTAGTTATTTTTGTTTGCTTGGTTGGTTGGTTGGTTTTTTTAAGGAATCATTTTAAATGTGTTCTTTTTATATTGTGCACCTTTATATTGAAGACCTTTATACCGTTGACATTTAAGCAGAACAAAGGACTTCATGCTTCCTTCTGGATATATAAGGTGGGCATGCCTAGTCAAGAGCAGGCAATGATATGGCACACTTTTTTTCTGCTGTTAGATGTTGAAACAGCAGGTTGCTGGACTGCAGGAAGAATTCAAGAGAAATGAGTCCTGCTGGCATGCTGCCTATAACAAGCTGAGAGACCAGGTTGAGATGCTGACCAGGCAGAACATGGAGCTTCGAGATGGGCTCAGAGTTTCAGAACATCAGAGGTGGAAAGAAGAAAAACACCCAGAAGCTGTGAATTTCATGGACAGAAAATCAGAGACCCCGGTACTGGATGATATTATCTGTTTAATACTGTCTGAAAAAATAAGGGTCAGTTTTTCTTTGGACCTGTCATGTGCTAACACTATTCCTCCATTCCTGCCATGCTTAGCCTGAAGGGGAGGAAATCAGCTCTGTAGTAAGCCATATTAAAATATAGTTTTTCTGTGGCCCTGTTCCTCTTAACCTTATTGTCCATGAGCTGGACACCTCTAAAAGGTGATTCAGTGAACCTATCTTAGACACTAACATAAGGGCAGATATCTCCCTCTGCTAACTCTAGAGACTCTAGATAAATAATCTAAAATCAGTGCATAAATTAGACAACTAAAATCTTCTGAAATGAATTCTACTCTTTATGTATATAATGCCGTTCATCTTTTTAATGAAACAGCTCTTCAGCCACGTGCAGGCTGGTTTCTGCAATAGGTATAGTGGGACCTCTTATTAAATCTCATCTCAGTTCTTACTTTGTGCTGTAAACTTTCTGTGATGAAACACTGTCAGCACTGTTTGTGACCTGCCTTACGAAGGCACAAGTCTCACTCCTGATTTAGTGTTACATGGGTGTGGAGCAGGGATGACAATCAGGGTAGAAAACGTATCTGGCTAGTGTAAATGTCTGTGGTGATCTCCTGAAATCAAAACTGTTTAATCATAGTTGTACAGATTCTCTTGTCATTTCTCATTCAGTATCCCATACTAGTACGGTTACTTGTTACCTTCCTATATAACCAAGTAACTTAATTTAGGAAAGTTAAAGGAAGAGAGAAAAATATTGTTACCCACTTCTTACACAGAACACAGCAAACCTTGGTGGGATTAAATGTTTCAGACTGCAATTCAAAAGACAGAATTCTAGTTTGAGTGGGTCATTTAATCTCCCTGTGTATTCAAGGGAGAAAAATATGCGCCTTTAAAGAAGGATCAATTTCGTCCTATATGTGTCTAGGTGACAAACAAATAATTATCTTCTAGATGGTGCAGACTGGTGAGATGAATCCTACTTTTCCACCTAGGAGAAAATAAAATCAAGCCATATACTCCTATGTTTTTCCCTAATTTGAAAATCTAATTTCTAGTAATGTACCTTTAAAAGATGTTAGAACCACCAATTAGCATGTCCTTTGCTTTATGGAGCAAAGAAGTTTTGGTCCATCTTTTTATCTGATTTTAATGTACTACTTAATGAGCTTTTTCATGTAATGCTGTTAAGTTCTATTGCAAATATCATTTGAAGTTCCATTTTAATTTATCCTTAATTTTCCCAAACCTATGTGTTCATATGACTCACCTTTTTACAGATTGTGAAGGTCAGAAAAAATATAAAAATTGAATGAAAAAATATAAAAATCCAACAAAAGCAAAGGTTAGAGAAAGCTGATTGATTGACTTCTGTTGTAGGCCAGATTTCTGCATTATTTCTACTGCTTTGGGGCATTTGGTGATGTGTAATGACCACTCAAGCCACTGAAGATTTTGTTGTGTGAGAGTAATATTAGGATGCTATATATAAAGATGCTAGGATGGATATCAAAGATTGTTGTGTCTGATACTGGGGAGCTTCAGTCCCCAGCACAACAAGATGTGGAATTTAATTGATTGTGTTTAGATATGATAATTTTTATTACAAGAGAAAGCCAAACAGCTTTGAGGGTTGTTTGATTCTACTGTGACTTTATGTATTAATAAAAGATTCTCCATTAGGTTGCAGAAGCTATTCTGCGAGAGACAGCATCTTCATCCAAACAAGAAGAGAGATCACAGAGAGATAATCACAAAAGTTACCATATGTCTTACATGAGACCGAAGACATCTTTGCAAAGACACTTCTTCAGAGACGCAAAGAGTGAAGTATGCATTCCTATTACCAGTAGTCAGTTTTCCACAGTTTCAAATATTTATTTGAGAAAATGTTCTTTGGAAACAAAATTTGTGCAAATGGAAGTGTGTGTATAAGCATGGTCATGTTTTCTTGCAGTAGGCTTGTGCTGTTGTCCAGAATAACTTTGCTTGTAGTTTTCTCCTGATTTTGACATAGCAGGAGACATACCTTGTTTGTTTCCTTTCCTAGAACTAACTCTATTGTTTCCAGGTATGCTCTGAATTCATTGTAACTGCTTCTTCACAGATTGGTTTTACAGGGAGCTGCCATACCTTGCCTCAGAATGCCATAAATCCAGTATTTTGCCATTTGAGGCTTTACTTGCCAATAAACACTAGTGTCGTTCTGTCTGATAATGCCAGTGGGAAAATCACTTAGCTTTTTACAAGTTGTGATAAATTAATTCAGTATGTCCTGTGAGATGCTTGTTTCTGACTAGTATCTCAATGGCTGCTCCTCTACAGTCAGCTTACCACATTTCTCACACATCTCACTGTTCAGAATATATAGATATCTAAACATTTCATTGTGCTTTGCTTTCTCCTGGTTTTGTATTTCTTGCTTCTTATTATAACAAGTCCCCTTTCTTCTTTTTTTGCTCACATTTAGCAGAAACCTGTGCTTTATTTAAGCAAACAGTCTCTCTGAAATTCCTCCTACCTACTGGAAACTGATCTCCTGGATCCATTTGCTAAAGAAAACTTAGCTCTCTCTGCCTATTTAGGGACTGTAATCAAATGTAAAACACTTCAGATAATAAAGGAGACAACTATTCCACTCCAGTGATCATGACAATGTATGTATGTAGGTCCTATACCTGGGTCGGAGCAATCCCAAGCACAGCTACAGGTTGGGCAGAGAGGAGATTCAGAGCAGACCTGAGGAGAAGGACTTGGGGGTGGTGGTCAATGAGAAAATGAACATGAGCCTGCTTCACTGTGTGCTTGCAGCCCAGAAAGCCAACCGTATCCTGGGCTGCATCAAAAGGAGTGTGTCCAGCAGGTCAAAGGAGGTGATCCTGCCCCTCTACTCTGGTCTCATGAGACCTCACTTGGAGTATTGTGTGCAGTTCTGGTGTCCTCAACATAAAAAGGACATGGAGCTGTTGGAACAAGTCCAGAGGAGGGCGACGGGGATGATCAAGGGACTGGAGCATCTCCCATATGAAGACAGGATGGGAAAGCTGGGGCTGTTCAGCCTGGGGAAGTGAAGGTTGAGTGGAGACCTCATAGCAGCCTTCCAGTATCTGAAGGGGGGCTATAGGGATGCTGGGGAGGGGCTCTTCATTAGGGACTGTAGTGACAGGACAAGGGATAACGGGTTCAAACTTGAACAGGAGAGGTTTAGATTGGATATAAGGAAGAAATTCTTTCCTGTTAGGGTGGTGAGGCCCTGGAATGAGTTGCCCAAGGAAGCTGTGAATGCTCCATCCCTGGCAGTGTTCAAGGCCAGGTTGGACGAGGTCTTGTGTTGCATGGTTTAGTGTGAGGTGTCTCTGCTTATGGCAGGGGGGTTGGAACTAGATGATCTTAAGGTCCTTTCCAACCCTAACTATTCTATGATTCTATGATCCTATGATTCTATGTCTTGAAAGTCATGAGACAGTGGCTTTAATGAATCTTACATGGTGCCAGGCACAAAAAGACACAATGCTAAGAACAACTCTAATCTGAATATGCTTAAAAGAGCAGAATCAATTATGTGTGAAATAGTAGCTTCAAAGAGGATGCAGAGAATGCCTGCCTTCACAAATAAATATATAGCTATATTTTTAAGCTATATGTTATTTATTATCAGAAGGTGGATGGTTTAGCTGCAAAAAATTTGTTTGTTTGTTCTACACTGATGTTGGGTTTCCCCAGTCCCTCTACAGCTGGGACCTCTCTGTTCCTCTGTTCTGTTACTACTAGACAGGTAATGTACAATATACTATCTGCAGTTAAAGTGGCCAGTAAATAAAAAAGCTATCTTTGGTAGCTTACTCTGGAAATTTTCAAGGCATGGAAGAGTTTGTTTTATCTGAACACTTGAAGCATTCTTCTGAAATGAGTAAAAAACAGTAACATTTATTCTACTTAGAGACTCCCTAAGATCCACTGAGTTTCACTGTGGTTTCAGAAACAGTTCTCAGAAGGGGGAAGTTGAGGACACTCCTTGTTGTCTGAGTTTTCACCACCTAGACAGCACTGGAACCAATCCAACTGGAATCCAGCACAAGCATGATCTAGGCTGGTGGGCACAGTGCCCATATGTCCTGAGTGAACTCTGAAATGTTTGAGAAAGACACATGCTCTCTATCTGATCTGATGGCAGAAAAAGGACTTGCAGTAAGTAGAGTGGCTGCTGATTATTTCAATGTAGATTTGAAGGCTTAGGTAAATGGAACCTTAAAAAGAAGCCCCAAATCTGTGTCATAGCGATAGACCTGAACATGGTATCTCACTTGTGTTTCCTTTGTATTTGACCTCTTCAGCTAGCAGGTGGATGCTTTGCCTCAAAGATGCTGTGAATATGAACAATTCTAAATTTAGGATATAGATAAAACAAACTTTCTCATGCTGTTTCTGTCCAGAATTGAGAAACTGTGTGGGAACACAAAACTGAATGGAAACAAATCACAGTGAATGGGATAACCTTTAGCAACAGAAGCAGAGATGCATAACACAGGGACATGTGTGTACCTGTATAACCTATTTAAGTTAAAGCTAGCTAGGACTGGTGAGTTTCATCAGCTGCAATTAAGAAGACAAAACAACACTTAACACTTATTTCTGTCTTATTTCTTCCAAAGCTAATAGAATTTGAGGATATGTGAAAAAACCAATTGTAGAGCAAATCTGAATAGTGATCAGTAGAGATTAAAATTCAGAGTTTTGGAAGAAAGGATTTTATGAAAAACAAGACATATCTGAGAGATGTTCTCCATCTCTTAAAAAGACATCTTCTGGTTGTCTGTAACACTTCTGTTTGTACTGTAACATGATCTAACTGATGAGGAACTGGCCACTTCAAACTGTTCTTTAGTGAGACAAGATAGATGTCCATTTTAACTGTATATCACTAGTGATTCCTTCAAAATATGGTTTGAAAGATGTACAGATTGGCCAAAATTGTTAATATTTATTATTTATTAATATTTATTAATACGAATTCTCTCCAAACAAGCTTATTTCACTTATCAGGAATGTGTTGCCAGTTTCCTACCTGACATGCTACTATTGATGTATGTTAGTAATTCCTATGAGAAAAGTTAATTCCTACTGAAAGATACACAGATAACATTTCTTACTGGTTTTACTGGAAAAGTTTCAACCAAGGTCAAATGTGCTTACTTTGAATCTTATTAGAGGGATTTTGCTGTCTAATCTTGCAGGGGATTTTGATGACCTTTGAGCATGTTATTTCCTTGTCTATGAATATTCTTCCTGACCATTTACTGACTCTGAAGCAGGGAAGTATGAGTTCTGGGAACGTGTAGAAAGGCTTTTGTAGCATTTGAATTTTCACTGTTTTATTTTGCTTTTACGCATCTTTTTGATCTGTTAGTGGGAATGTAAAGTCCACATGATGTAAACTATACAGAACACAAACTGTGATATTTGAAGGCTATAAAAGATCCTTATTTATGGGAATTGACAAATGAGAGAATTGACTTGTGTCAAAATGCTGAGGAACTGTAGGTATTAACATCTGGGAGCAAAAGCTCATTAGAAAATTTAAAGAGTTATTGTTAAAGGGTTATATAGGAAATTTAAAGCCTGAGGATCAAGGGGAACATCATATTTTTAAAGTTTAGATGGGTCCTGAGTAAAACCACATCCATCTGCTCTCCTGTGCCTTCCAGATAGCATAGATCTGGAGGAACTTTGAGAGGTCACACAGTCTTCTTTTTGCTGAGAACAGGATCATTGGCACTGATGGTTATTCAATCTGTATGTTGCCAGCTCCCATGAAAAGATGGGAGATGATCCAAAGATCCGAGAAGATTTAAAATGAGCTGGAATCATCTCCTGCCTACCTATTTTTTAGTTATGAAGTTTTACTTCATAACAAAAATCTGTCTCTTTTGTTGTCACCAGCTAATCAGCTGATTAATTTTTATTCTGTGTTCAGTGGAGATGGGAAACAACTGATCTATCTTGTGCATGCTGGGAGACTGTTTCTATCTCCAGCCCTGCAATCCCTTTGTATCACAAGGGTCTGCATTTAATAGAGATCCATGTGTTTCCAATGAAAAAATGTACAGGTTTTAGGGAGATAATTTGTTTATGCAAGTGATGGAATAGAGGGAATCTTTATCAAGAACCTCTTCATGTGTGATTAACCCAAATACCTAGTACTTAAGTCTCTTAAAAAGTGTAGAGCTAAATTGCAGTGGTTGCCAGGGTTGCAGTGATTGCTACAATTTATGAAACAACCTCTTAGGATGACATCCATCTGTATGAAAACAGAGACCACATGCAATTCGCTAAGCCTATCTTGAGTAATCTGACATTACTGTTTTAAAAGTAGGTATGCCAGTGAATAATTTAAGAATGTGTAATATATGTGATACATAAAATATGAGATAGCAGCTTTTACAATGACATATATAACTAGCTGGAGAACCTTTACTAGCACTGTTGTGCATGGAAGTTTCCTCAACTAAGTGGGGTGTTCTTTTGATACATCATGAACAAACATGTTCATGGAAACAGCTCTTCTTTCCCCTGGCTTCAGCTTGCTTCTTCACTTTTGCAGTCCAATCCATCCTACTTCATGAGCTCATTAAGTTAAAAAGAATGAGCATGTGCCTCTTCTCAACACATTTTTAAGACCTGTAGAGGTCTCTGTCCCTTCGCTACAGTATTGCCCATTGCACTGCATCAGTAGATGCTGACTTCTGAATATTCTTTTCAAATGCGGCTCATGAAGCCTCCTTTTCTAAAATAGGCTTTCTAGGCAGCTCTGTGTTAAAATCTTGTAATGAAGTATTTTCTATTTACAAGTCTTATATAGGTAGTTCTTTAATAGCTTGATTTGCAACATCCTTTCTGTACTAAACAACAGTCAAAGCGCACCCAGGTCCTTGTGCAAAAGCAATACCGCAAATGGGTTTATTTTTTTCTGAGGCAGGAATAACCTAGACTCTTTTCCCTAGCATATTTTTTATGTACACTATGGGAACCTCATCCCATAATACAGTATGTAAAAAGTTTTGATTGGACCAGGCCAGCCCTTTTGGCAGATCCCCTAGTGTTGACTAACAGGGTGGCTTTTGCTAAATGTGTGTCCCAGTGTTTGAAGGTTTCAGCACCCATTGTTCTCAGTATAGTCTTTAATAATCCAGTGTATTGTTTGATTCTTCTGGAGGCTGGTGCATGATAGAGGATGTGATATTCCCATTCAATGCCATGTTCTTTGGCTCAGTTTTCTATGAGGCTGCTTTGGAAATGACTCCCATTGTCTGACTCAATTCTTTCTGGGGTACTGTGTCACCATAAGACTTGCTTTTCAAGTCCCAAGGCCCATGTTAGTGTCTGACTGAAGCTGATGAATATTTGAGCTGCTGTGGCCCTCTTAGCACTTTCTGATGACAGCGAGGTAGCTGGCTCAAAACTAACCAGGCAGAAAAAGCAGCTCAGTTTTGCCTGATTCTACTCACTGAGCCAGGTTAATCTCCCTCTGTGGTTGCTGGTGCCATGGAAAGGAAGGGCTGGGGACAGAGGAAGAGTGGGACTCCAGTAATTTGGGCTGAGATTGGCTTGAGCTGCACTGATGGCTTTTCAAGTTCTCTAAAATTGCTTGGTAGTTTCAGTCATGAGATCTTTAACAATAAAATGATGGATTAGGAGCTCTTTCATTCTATCAGCCTGCAATTTTTGAGATAGTAAGTCTCCATCAAAAATAGTTTTAAAAGTGTTCAGTATTATACTGCTTGTCTCAAGCTGAAACCCCAGGCACATTTTGACAGTTTGCCTACTCACTTCTACTTGAAATCATGATCATATCTGAAGAACTCAGGCATATCCACAGAATCTGCCTGCAGAAGACACTCCAAATTTAAAATAGATATCATATTCCTTTACACTTGGAGGAAAAGATTTAGCCTTTTAAAATTCTACAGATTCCTGGTGCTGCAATAGGATTGATATATTTATTGTCTCCTTCCTTGTAAGCACATCCATTAAGTTCTGATGTCATTTATTAATATGAATAAGAGATCACCATCATCAGCAACAGATCCCTCAATTTTCATTGATCAAAGGAAGAAAATTCTACAGCTGTCAAAAAATGGCCACAGTGACTGCTGTCAGAGAAGGGATTGTGCAGTCTTCTCATTTGTGCTTTGCTAGTCCCATCTCTCTTGACCTACCACTCATGGATTTGGACAAATGAAGCTGATGGCAAATACATTCTTTGCATGGACTGCTTACACTCACCTTCCCAAGCATCCCCTCTCCAGTGTCTGAGACATTTCTAAATCAGAGTACCTGCTATCATTTCCGTAGGGGGTTTTGAATGTTTCTTTGCTTCTGACCATCATGTGCTCATTTCCAGCCATTTACCAGCTCAGTGCATTAAACATTCTTCTGCTATCAGTTCTGATGGACATGGACATTGTCCTTTGACATTTCTGGGATGTCTTCCACAGTGCGAACAGTGACTACGCTTTTGTCTCATATTGCCAGTCATTTCTGTGTTAGGTTTGGTACCTTAAAAGTTTTGACTAGGCAAGAGTGCATTCTCAGTTTTCCTGTTATATCAGTGTAATGATTCCTTTGCATCTGACCAACCCTGGTAGTCATTATGCAAATCCCATATGTCTCATGGTGGTCATGCAGGAATATTTTATGTTTCCTCTGTGCTCTGGTCAAAGGTCTCCCCAGAAAAATTGAAGAAGTGCTTTTGACTAACTGTGATCTTTCCAGTATAAATGTCTGCTATCGTTTCTTTGAAACTGGTCACATCTCATTTCCTTTCTGTGTCTCACATCTGTCTTAGCAAGGCTTGTGTCAGCCCTGACTGATGGGAAGTATGAGGGCAAACTGCATAAAGGGTGGACATCTGGCAAGTAAAAATGAGCCGTCATGTAATATATTTTACTGGGGTCAGCTCAGTTGTGGTATCCCAGAGAGGGATACTATCTTTCCTGATCTTGGCAGGATGGTTGGAACTGAAGGATGAGAACCTGAGAGCAGCTGTTGGCCTCGCACTGTGAGCCTTGGATTACCCTTAACTTACAAATGTGAGATGCAAAATAAGACCCCAAATAGAGATTTACGTATAAAATATGTGTGTGTCTGTGGGTATGTCCACATATACAAACATTTTCCTGAAAGTTTTAAATGATTAATAATGCATCTGTTGTAGAATGATTTTTAATGCTAATTGAAAATGTTTATATCAACTTAATGCAAATGCATTCAAACCTTTTAGACAATAAAAAGCTCTGTGCAAAGGGATGATCCTTTGAGATCGATGACAAAGGAGCATCAGGAAAAGAAACCATCTAACTGGTCTTTTGGCAGAAGCACAACACCAACTGGCAGGAAGACACCTCACCAAGGAAGACTGACACCTTTTGAACCAGAAAAAGTAGGTCACTAACAAGATCTATTTAGACTGCCTTTATTTTCTTTTTACTGTATTGTTCAGAAGCTGGATTGGGATCCTGATCCCCACATAGCTGCTACTTGGTCCTCTTTCACTGGTTCTGCAGGGCTTTTGCCAGAAATTACCTTAGAAACTGTTTATACATGTATAATGCATAAATATAAAATACAGTTATATTTATTTTGCTATTTGGGCACCTGCCGGCCAGATCATGGGTCAACACTTTGAAAACTGCACCCCTTGCCCTCAGAAAAAGTGCAGAGCTGATCCCATTCACAAAGCATAAAGGCATCTCAGGGCCAGGATTTCCCTGAGGACTGGTGGCTGGGAGCATCAGGGTCTCCCAGTGAAGTCTGTCAGGTTAGGGACCATCCCATAGCCACAGCCAGGGAGGAGGGCAGGCTGGGGATGGAAGTCAGGGTCATGCCAGAATCCCAGTCATCAAAGCCCATACTGATGCGATTTGTGGTCACAACAGGAAGTCAGCCCATGGGTCGGGGTTGGGATATGGATCAATGAGGTGCATGGCTAGGCACAAGCATGGCTGCAATAAAACCCAACACAGATTGAGAGTGAGAGCTGCTGAAATGAAGCTCTCAAGAGAAGGGATGGGGTGGGCAGTAGGGGGATGGTTCTGTCAGAGGCTTCTTCAAGCCATTCCCCTCACATCCCTTTCCACAACAGTCTGAACTGAGATTAGACACCAGTACCATATCAGTGCACAGACAGCTAAACTCCTAGGAAAGGGAAGTGCACTATGGCCCTGTCACTAATAACTCCCATGCTACAGTAAAGCACGGCTGTATGTCAGGGCATCTCCATTTTGCTTCAGGTTGTACGTCAACCTTCTCCTGCTGGGAGAAGAATAGATGACAGGAAATCACCTGGAGCTGTCTCACATCTGAGTGTTGGTTTTAAGGAGCCTAACTCATCTTCCTATGTAAAAGGTAACTGTGGGAACTTTTTGCCTGCCTAGAGCAGTCTGCAAATGACTTGGAGACACTAGTCCACAACTCTTGGGTCACAGGCAATATGTTTTCACTAAAACACTCTTATGATTCTTAGAAGAATTATGAAAATTGTATTTTATGAGAGACGAGCAGATTGCGCTGTTGTCTGCTTGCTCACTGGGTTTGTTGTCCTGGAAGCTCAGAAAGTGAGAGAACAGATGTGGTCTGCACTTGACTTTGATCCAGGACAAAACAACCTTAGGGAGGAGGGGCAAGCTGTTAGCAAACATTTATCGGTATAGGAAGCAATGTGTTGCAAGAATCTGAGAGCTAGCATCTTTAAGAAACCTTCTGAGGTAGGTATGAAAACACGACTCAGCAATTTTCCTATGTTTTCAATAACCCCTTTTACTTTGCTTTTTCCTATAGGCAGGTCTTTACCCATTTCATATAGCTCAGAAGACATGCTCCTCTCACATAACCCCAGCAATGACACTTGCAGCTTTGCACTCTGCAGTAACATTGAAGAAACAGAGGTATTTCATTGTGTAACTCTATAAAATAATTCAGTGAGTCTGTGATCTTAGTTTTCATTTGCAACATGCTAACTCCCATCCAACTGAAAACAATACTTGCCTGGCTTTCTTTGCTTGCCTCTACTCATGATAAGTGCACTTTTAAAAACAATATTGCAATATCTTACAAAAAATGTAGTAGATTTCTTTATCAAGATGTTCCTGCACAACTACTGGACATTAACAGATTTATGTTGCTAGTTACCTTTTTATTTTGGCTCAGAAAGAAGAGACTCTTAACCTTCAAAAGACAGAAAATTTGTTAAAACCTCAGAATAGAGTGGCTTTTGTGACCACACACAGGGGAAGTGGCATAACTGCGTATGACAGCAAAGTATCTACAGACAGTTCTACTGCCTTCGTGAATGCTGAAACAAAGGTTTGAGCAACTTACAATTCTGGCTCATATATAATCATCAACTTTCTTTTTTTCCATTTGTGAACTGAAACTAAACACACCAAGAGAAAGAAAACTTCCATTCCCATTTCCAGTGCTATGCAATGGACACAGAGTTTTAGGTATGCATTTGGCAACATCAGGCACTGTGTTTACAGCTTCTTACTGGAGTGTATGATAGCCCTTTGGGGAGCAGTACTGCCTGTTCCTTTGGATCCCAAAAATCAAAACATACCACATCTTCAAATCACAATTAACATTAGTTAGTGACTGTTCTTGATGCAATGTGTCAGATGTCAATTAACTTTAGGCTCTTTTATGCTGCCAAACAGTGCAAACAACACTTATTGTAGTGGTAAATTGGAAGTGTAGCATAGAATCATAGAATAGTTAGGGTTGGAAAGGACCTTAAGATCATCTAGTTCCAACCCCCCTGCCATAAGCAGGGACACCTCATCCTGAATAGCTCTTAAGTTACACAGTTAGCATTGCCTACAGCTAAGAACCATTTAATGTGTTTTGGAAGAATGGATTTAGCTAATAGAGGTACATTTCTTTCAAATCACTAACTCAGTATCCAGAGACAGACCCATTCTTTGTTCTTGTGATCATTCTTAATTTCCTATAGCCTAGTTTCACCAGAATGCACTCTTGTCACCTCATTTTTGGACTTTATGCTATCTTTTGTTTTGCTAACTGAAGTTAACTGGAGTTAATGTGCAACTTTTCTCATTATGACTAAAAGATAAAAATTGGTTAGAAATGCAAGGCATTAGAAATGCAGAAAGAAGGGCAGCTTTCCTGTGTGTGTGAAAGTAAATATGGGGTTTGCACAGTTAATTAAAATTAATGAAAATATTTTTAAAACTTTTCTTTTTATATATATCACTGACTGTGATGTTTTCATAATGTAGCCTCCAAAATCAATACTATCTAGAAGGTCAATGCTACATCGAGACAGAATAAGTGAAGAAGAGGTGCAGGAAAAAATTGAGTATCGTGATGGAAAGGTGAGATAAAATAGGATGCAAAAATATTTGAAGAGATCATCAACAGTACTGCAGTACAGATGGGAATCACTACTTCAAGTAGCCATAGACTATTACATCTCTAATTAAATGTGTGTTCCTTAAAGGAGAGCTGGAGTATAAAATTCACACCATGAATGATAGGAGATATTTATAGGTGATGAGCTGAATATCAAGGGAATTGACTGTTTTTTTATTTCCCATATGGATTTACTCTGTGACTTTCACCAAATTTGCTTTGTCTATCTCAGTTATGGGCTGGGAGGAATTATATACTTACCATTAGAACTGAAAATGTGCTAGTGGGGTAGTGATGGTGTTTGGTAGTGTAAGATTAAAGGCCATTCTTTTCTTTCCTTGGATGTGAATCTAATGGTAGTGAGATGTGCCAGCTGGGCACACCACTGTGGGAGAAGCCTTTTATTATACACAGCTGGCTACGCCTGGAGTAGCATCAGTAGAGTTCAATGCAGCCTGTCCTGTTTGCTCAAGCCACTTGTCAAAACCCCCAGTGATTCCCCAGCTGCATCTAGAGATTGCTTCCATCTGCCCCTTTTCCTGAAGGCCCATAGCTCAGCTTGGCAGCTGGTTTCATCCCATTCCTGGAAGTCCTTGTTTTCCAGGAGGGGATGAGCAGGCATTTCCTGCTGGATTCCCATTGTGTTCCACAACTCCTTGCCATGAAGCTAGACAATTTGTGTCTGAGTGGCTATGTAAACTTTCCTGCACAGCACCTCAGGTGCTTTGACTTAATTAATATTAGATGATCTATGTGTTTGAAGGTAGAAGAGGTGCTCACTGATGGACGTCGAATCATCACTTTCCGCAATGGTACTAAAAAAGAGATTAGTGCTGATAAAAGGATGACAACAATTAGCTTTTTCAATGGAGATGTAAAGAAGATCATGCCAGATCAAAAAGTGGTGTGTAAATTTTTTTTAAAGTAAAATATATTTATTAAGTGATTTTCCAACAATGCCCTATCATTTATCTTGGTCTATCAGTCTGGGGAGAAATTGATGAGGAAAGGTGCTGGTTTAACAACCCTGAGCAGTGAAACTGCTTCACCTGTAAGGACAAAAGTGGAGATGAATGTAGCTGGCAAAGAAGGAAGAAGCAGGTAGTTGGCTAAGCAGATTAAAGGAGACTGAAGGAAGGCAAAGGGCAGGGACAGTCAACTGAAGCAAGGACTGGTTTTTGTATGTTTGTAGGGTAGGTAGCATAGTAAAGCCCTTCCCAAATCTTTGTTCACAAAGTCAAGCCATCACCATCAAAGGGGGCTCTTCCATCTGGTATTGTGTAAATAAAAACACTTAAAAATGATGTGAGCTACAGTGGAAATAAATGAGGCCTTGACTTCAGCAGAACTATTTTAAATTAATACTGCATGGCTGGGAGCTGAAGCAAAAAGGTGGGAAGATGACTTTCATGCATACACTGTTCTCTTGTATGCTGCAAAGACGAAAGAAGTGTCATCCAGACACAGCCATGAAGGGGGGATGAAAAAGAGGAAAAAACAGCAGTACAAAAATAGCTACATTTATAGATGTCAGGGGCAGAAAATGACCTTGAAATTACCTTTTTAAGAAGGGTTATTTTTAAGCACATTTTTATGGTTGAATCTGCTTATGCAAATATTGTGAACATGATACAAACACTTCACTCTCCTTCCAGATTTATTATTATGCAGATTCACAGACAACCCACACTGCTTATCCAGATGGCCTGGAGGTGCTGCAGTTCCCTAATAATCAGATAGGTATGTAAGATCTCATAAATGTGAATTATACATGCAGGAAGATATTCATTCTGAAAGTGTTGTCTTATTCTGACTCCAGCAGGTTGGGTATTTTCTCCCTATTTTGCTTTGTCTTTGTATTTCTCTTCCAGTATGTTCCATCATTTTACTGCTCAGTTTCTTCCTAAAAAAAGAAAGATAATAATGGCATGCAAATGCTCCTTTTTGAATTTTGATTATCTAAATATTCAATTCTTTGATTTCTTTAGCAGTACATTGGATACCATTTCCAATCTCGCTACAGTGTCCAAAAAAAATCTGATCTACCTCTGTGTAAAAGAAACATGGAAGAATACCAGACAGATTTTTTACATCTTCTTTTCCACAGAAAAACATTATCCTGATGGCACAAAAGAAATTGTGTTCCCAGATCGCACAGTGAAATGCCTCTATAGTGATGGATTCAAGGAAACGTTTTTCCCAGATGGTACAGTAGTAAAAGTAGAAAAGTAAGTCTCATTTTAGTGACAGGCACTGGACACAGGTACAAAGATACTGACATTTAAAACTCTGGCTGGATTCTGCATGGCTGGGAAATTTCCACATGAAAGAAGAAAGGATTTGTAAGATAATGAGGAATTTGCAAAGTGAGGCACTGGAAATTGTTCACTTCCACCTTGGATGATAGGTGACTCTGGAATTTTACTTTTAGTTCCATGTAACTTTACACTGGCCAAGGTTGCTGGGAATTCACCAGCTACCTGTGTTAGCTATGTGGGTGCTAAAGGACTCAGTATGAGAACTCCTGAGCTCTATTCCTACCTTTTTTGTCTGTCTTTCTGATCTTCGGCAAAGCATTTTGTGCATTCTCTCTCTATTCCTCCACGTAAAATGAGGAAAAACAACAATAAGACTTACACATGCCTCTTCTGGGCTTAGGGAGGATCCTGTTGTAAAACAGATTTCCTGCTTGTAAAATACCTTGAGATCACCTCATAAAGAAGTAATTTAAAAATGCAGAACTCACAATGTATTAGGTATAATTCTACACACTGAAGTGCTTTGTATTGAAATCTTACTGTGATATCAGATCTCATGCCATCCCATGTAAATTCTGAGCTGAATTGTAACCTATCTGAGAAAGTTCCCACTTGACGTTATTTTCCATTTTCATAGTGTCACAGTGAACATCTCAGTAAGATAGGTTAATAACAGACAGTGCCTTCTCACCACTTCATTCGTTGCTATTTCTTTCAGGAATGGAGATAAAATAGTGGTATTCAGTAATGGCCAAAAGGAGATTCACACTGTGCAGTTCAAGAGGTGGGAGTACCCAGATGGCACTGTGAAAACTGTGTACTGCAATGGCAGACAGGAAACCAAGTACTCCACTGGACGGGTTCAAATCAAAGATGAGGAGGGTAATATCATCCTAGATAAGAAATGATTCCTCCCCTCAAAGGGCTGCACTTTAAGTAAGTAGTTCAACCTATTTTCTTGGCAGTTTAGAACTGTTAGGAAGATTTAAGCCTTGCAAAAATAAATGGGTGGAACCGTAGGGCTGTAATTCACCTTGTCTCAGTGACTGGTGCTTAGTTCAGAATAAACTTACCCAAATTAAATTTTTCTTAAGTAAGACTTGAAGGAGATGCAGTCATGTCCTCTTTGTGTATGTAACATTAAAATAAATGCCCACAGTATTTCTCATCAAAGTGTTTGTTTCATGATATTGATCACACTTTCCCTTGTTTCTCTGCTAATTAGTTACAAAAGTGACTATAACAAAGAAGCATGGAATAAGAAGCTTTTGAATTCTAGTTTATGTTGCTTTATGCCTCTTTATGCTCTGTCCCTGGTCATGTTCAAGGCCAGGCTGGACAGAGCCTTGGGTGGCATGGTTTAGTCTGAGGTGTCCCTGCCCATGGCAGGGGGGTTGGAAGTAGATGATCTTAAGGTCCTTTCCAACCCTAACTGTTTTATGATTCTATGCCAAGTAGAACAAATCTATGTATTGTGGTTTATTTCTCAGTTAACCTCACAAAAAATGTAGAAGTAATTAATGTTTTCAGTTGCTTTGTATTCTTTGGAGCAGAAGATGCCAGCATGTATCAGATCTTATCATGAACTGTACATTAGACCAAAACCTGAGCAGGAGTTGAGTAAACAGCCACAGAATCATAGAATCATAGAATAGTTAGGGTTGGAAAGGACCTTAAGATCATCTAGTTCCAACCCCCCTCCCATAAGCAGGGACACCTCACACTAAACCATCCAACACAAGGCTTCATCCAATCTGGCCTTGAACACTGCCAGGGATGGAGCACTCACAACTTCCTTGGGCAACCCATTCCAGTGCCTCACCACCCTAACAGGAAAGAGTTTCTTCCTTATATCCAATCGAAATTTCCCCTGTTTAAGTTTGAACCCATTACCCCTTGTCCTATCACTACAGTCCCTAATGAAGTGTCCCTCCCCAGCATCCCTATAGGCCCCCTTCAGATACTGGAAGGCTGCTATGAGGTCACAGTTCTGGATGTCCCTTCTAACCTAAAATATTAAATAATTATAGGATCATAATCTGAGAACTCTGTCTCATACATTTGAAGACAAAATGTAATGCTTATTGCATCCTGGTCATTATTTTGGATGAAATACCCCTTTCTTCTTCTTCCAGCAGTCTTTCCTCAGACCTCCTTTGTATTGCTTTGTATTTGAATTAACTTCTGCCACTACTGCCTTTATCCTTTCAGTAGTGCAAAAATATTTCTGGTCAGTGAATCTCTCCATCCTCAGGGCTCTTTGGATGGCACTCGATACCTAGGGACATTAATCATTTATCAGATGCCAGTTTCAACTGCTTTCCCTACAGACTACCTGTCCATCATCTCTCTTGAATTTTTCCAAAGCACTGAAGCATTTCCCCTGTAGAGCTCAGCTCATTACCTGCCCATTGACTGAGAAGACCAATTATCTCCTTATGCCCTCCATAAATTCCTGTAGCAACAAACAAGTTCATAGCATGCTCCTTCAGCCATTTTTCACACCTAAGTGCAAAATAATTTCAAGATTATGGAATTGCTCTTTCTTCTCTTCAGTTTCCAGTGGGTCAGACTATCAGTGAATCACCATTCAAGTTACAGAGCATCTTTGGAAGAAATATATTGAATAGAGCAAGAAGTGTTGCTAATATTGATCATACAAATGCTTCAGTTTATTAATTTGATCATGATGCTGGGAACATCCATGCAGTTTGATGTTGGCTGATGTGATAATAAAATGCATTGTTTTCCTTTACTCCTGTCTAACAATGGAACAATTTATAAACTTGTGCTTTTCTGTAGTGAAATATTTAATAACTTATGTGGTTTGAGAAAGAAAATTCTAATTAAAATAAATCCAAAATATCATTCTTTTCCATGTGTTTCAGTAAGAATTTCAGTTCAGCGCTGCATTATGCTGACCAAAACAAATCTATGTTGTTTTTTTTTTTTTTCTTAATTAACCATGATGAAAAAAAAGAATGTTATTAATGTTTTCAGTTCATCTGGGAAGATAGAAGTGATACTAATGTCTTCTAAAGGAACACTGGGAAGATAGAAGTGATACTAATGTCTTCTAAAGGAACACTGGGAAGATAGAAGTGATACTAATGTCTTCTAGAGGACCACTGGTTTTATTTCCAGGAATTCCTTTTAAGAAAAGGTTCACCGCTTAATATGCTGACATTCTCTTCATTTCTATAGTAATACAGAAAACAAGCTTTGTTCGCAGCTTTTAGCCTTAAATCACTCTTTGCCATTCAATAACCTGTGTATATTATCGCTTCTAATTGTAAATTAAATAAGGAACAATTTTGGTTGTATGCTGCTTTCTCCTTGCTTTGTTAAGCATTCTCAACTGTGCTGCATGCATCAGCATGGTAAATGCACACATCAGCAAGGTGTTTCCACACACTCATTGTTGCATGCATAGTTTTAGAGACTGACTTGTGCATATCCCCTGTGCATTACACCTATGCAGGTGTGTAGGCCAAATTATTCCAGAATCAAAATGCTTCCTGCAAGTGCAGTTTTACTTTCTGGCAAATCAAGAGCAAGTCTTTAGTTGGTGAAATCAAAGGGTGAGACTACCAAGGATTTCACAGTACTTTTGCCAACCTGTGTCTTGCCATTGCTTTTACCAAGGCATGTTTTTCAAGTGATATTTTGTAATACAATAGCAAAGGAATTATTGAAATAAGGGAAAAAGAATGGCTTGAAAAGGAGGAGATATAAAAAACTTCTACATAAATTGCAAGCTGTCAAGCATGTTAAAACTGGGAGTCCTTCACAGACCACTTGTGACACAGGCCACGTTATTTTTCACAGGTTGATTCTCACACCCTATCTTCTCCACCTTCCACTTGCATTAGTTAACCAGAAGCAGTAATGGCTCTACCATCTATAGCTCATAGTTGTAGGAACACATATAATCCAAATTAAGTGTGACAGCACACATAGGTAACCAGTAACGAACACGTACCTACTTTACTATGGTTTTTGTCCTAGAGGATGTACAAATTTTCATGAATCCTTCAGGGAGATGGGACACAGGTGGGAAATGCCACTTCTTATCTTTCAACAGATTTTCTGGCATGAGTGGAAACATGCTATAGCCAGTATTTGGCCACAATTTTGATTCCAATTTAGAGTATGATGACTTCTGAACAGTGTTACTTCCATTCAGACAGCTGGGGGCAGCAAAGATGTACGAGGGCACGGCAGTATTTTGCCCATCATCTAGAATACTTCAGTACAGTGTAGGTATTCTTGCACAGCTGATCACCAGTTTTAATGCAAGCAAAACAAAGATGCCTAACCACAGTACCCATCAGGTGGCATTTCGGAGGATGTTTTGAGAAAAGCAATTCTCTGGTTTTATTCTGGGATTACTTTAATATTGCAAGAATTCATTTAAAAAATTAGTACTTTAATTATAAAAAAAAAATGTCATGGTAACTGATAGATTACAGTTTTCAAATTGTGTATTGTTTGACATATCTTTCTAATACAATTTCAGTGTACATCTACGTCCTTCCAGATAACGTTGTCATGACATGTCTACATAACCTAATGTCATGAAGTTCCACAGAAGTTAAATAGCCTACCCTTCGTGTTCTGCTGTTTAGATGGTAACTGCTTGCTCACTAGTTTGTTTATTTCCTTATGAAGTCCTTTATAGCTGTCCTTTCCCTGGAAGCTTGATGTGCAGCTTTGTTAAAAGGAAAAACAAGGACAAAATCTCCTACATGGGGGATAGGCCTCTGTTTTTTATCAGAGGATACAGGGGCATGTGGTAAACCTGTAGTTGCAGAAGCCAGATGTAGTTATCCAATGGCTGAGTTGGGCAAAAATGTGTGCAGAATGCCCAGCTCCTGGGAGCTGGTTATTTTTAGTTTCAGCTTTTGCTTGGGAGGGTATCTTTGGCCTGCTCACCGCTTCCTGCAGCATTTTCCTGTATTTGCTCTGACAGTTTTCTCTGTCAGGATAGCCACCTTTTGCATCGATTCTCTTGCAGTCTGCAGGGCAGGCTGTACAGAAGCAGCAGCAGTACATTTAGCCACTGTTTTGCAAGCAAGGAAACCAGGAGTCTCCTTGATGGCACTCTCACTAGCTGTGCTCCAGAGCATCCACCTTCTGCCAGCCTTTATCCCAGGTTTGCCTCAAAATTGATTTTGCCTCAAAATGTTGATGTGCTTGTAGTTCAGCAGTACAACAATACAATGAAGAAGTTTTCTTCCACAGTGTCACTGGCAGAACAGTCTAAACACAATTCTGGACTGTAGTTGACTTCTAGAAGCCGTGGCTCGAATTTTTCATCAATCAGAATGTCAAAGCCAAAGAGCTCAAAGCTAGTAAGGTGGTTACAGTAAGCCGAGTGAGAATCGCTGATCTGTCAGCGGATCATGCCATCAACCCCAAATATTCAAAGGTCAAGAATGAAATTTGCTGAAGGTCCTTTTGCAGACACAGACAATCTCGTCTTTATATGTTTAGCTTTCAGAGTGTTGTTCTTGATCTACAGTTTTGATTTCCTGAAACCCCACAGAGCTGCTCCCCAAGGACTAGACTCCATGTTCAGAACAGAGAGTGTAATAGACAAGAGTGTGCTGAGGACCATTCCAACGTACCATCAATATACTAACCTGTATCTCCTCTCTGAAAGTAGCAAGCAAAGGAAATAGAAAATGGGAAGGACACACACTACACAAGACTCCTTCATATCTTATTACAAGAGTGTCATACCTGCTCTTTCTTTTCAGGCTGAGTTTTAGACTCCAGAATAAGTGGCATCTGCCTTCCAAACTACAGAAACCAAGGGAACATGTCACATTGCAAAGTACTCTATTCAGTGTGTAGCTGAGTTGGCCAGGGATGCTTTTTCTGTGGAAAAATTATGATTTGTTGAAAAGGAAGCTTTTTTTCCAGAGAACAAAAGTAATCCTTTGCCAGCTTTTTTATTTCATTTGAATTTCCCTGTTTTGTAATTATGAAAGTTATCTTATTTTCTTTTTTTAAGTGACAATAGTTTTGATTTTTTTAAATGCTAACTTAGTTTTAAAACTAAAAGGCCAAATGTGGAGTTAATTACCAAAGTGTAAATTGACATGATTCACAAGTTTTGGAAGTCATATAACCATTTAAGATTCTCATTATTCTATTTGAATGTGAAAAACAATTCAAAGATTCTTGCAGGATTAAAAAACACATTTCTCTCTCCACTCTTGACATTGGGTGACTCTCATAGGATGTACCTATGTCTTGGCTGTCCAATGCATGCTGCTGCTGCAAACAGACTCCAAGGAGGAATCACAAAGCAGTCACAGAGCTCTTCTACAAGCAGTGCTGTGAAGTCTGTGACAAGTGCTTTACAATGCAGTGAGCAAACCCAGGAGAGTCTCAACAGGGCCTTGATGAGAGGAGGGCTTTAGGGAAGGGACTGAGAGGTATTTCAGGGATGCTGGGAGGCACAGCAGTGGCTACTTCACCATAGGCCTCTAGTATGTAGGTCAAAACTAGCACTGGACCACCTTATATTCTTTAGTAAGGGAACATTACCTAAAATTGAAGGGATCTGAAGCAAGCTTTGGTCCAGGATATGAGGAATGAGGCTTCTATTCAGAAGAGACTTTAAGCCTCATTAATGGGTTGTGACTGTGGCCAAAATTTAAATTTCTATATACAATGAATTTCCATGTTCCGATGATAATATGCATACGAATACAATCATTGATGTTTTACTGTCAGACTTGCAGTACCTTTCCATCTCAGGTTTAAGCTAGTGTTGGGAAGGAGCAAGTTTGAAACTGCACTGTGAATATTTCTCTGAATCCCCTTGGAGATCACTTTGGTCAGTCTGTTCCAGCTGTCCTGGTTGCCTTATCTCCCAACTTCTGAGAACCTCCAACCTACTCACGGAGAGGGCAGAGCAGGGAAAAGAGAAAACCTGTAGGCTGTGCAAGCACTACTGTGTAATAGCCAAACACTGGTGTACTAGCAACACTGTTCAGATATAAAAATCCAAAACACAGCAGCATATGGGCGGCTATGAAGAAGGTTAACCCCATCCCAGCCAGACCTAGTACAGGAGTAAAAAGAAAAACTTACCAAGGGATCCCTCTGAGGGAGGGATTATCTTTTTTGCTCTGAGGTTGTATAGCACCTCACGTAGTAAGATCCTGATTTCTCTGTTGGGATGTTACAAACAAACAATAAATGATTATGTTCATATAGATCAATATTCACTGATGTTGATCTCCAAAATCCTTTTTGTTTCACTTGTTGTTGAACATTGCTGTGCAAAAGAGAATTAGAGGAGGATTTGGTGTTGTGTTGTTGTGTTTCACTGCCTGTTATTGCCATGAAATCCAATTTCTGCATCAGATGGAAGCAGGGTAGAGTGAGAATCAGCAGAAGCCTAGCAAATCCATCTGTTATCTCTGGACAGCTGGGAGGCCATCAGGATTCTGCAGAAACTGTAGTTTTACCATTTTCCAACAGAGAGATTAAGAGCATGCCTTTGAGCTGCAGGGCAAAGGCTCAAGAGAAAGGTGGATCTGTGAGGGATCTGTCTACCACTTTCTTTTCTGCAGGACATAACGAACTCTAAGTAATGTATGAGACCTGGAAAAGAAGCTTTCCATTTGAAAAGTCATGAATCAACACAGGTGAAGTTTGGAATAGTCTGGTTAGTCTGTTCCCAGACCCTTGAGAACAAGAAATGTTACAGAGGTAGCAAAGTAGCATAAAAGGTTCTGTTATTTAAAAAACATAACAATTTGTTTGTTGTTTTTTTTTCACATAAGTTCACTTATTTATTTCTATCATGTTGTCACACCATATGGTGCCTCATCCTTCTGTTATGGTTAATAACTGAGAAGAAGCAGTTTCAAATGTTAGCTCCATGGAGTGAAAAACTTAACTAGCCATGTAGTTTATTTCCAGGAGCCACAATAACCTTGGAGATGAATAACATTTGCCTTCAATTACTTTTATGCTGTCTGCATCACACAGAGGATCTGATCATAATGTTATTACCAGTAATGTTCATGATCTCTGTACAGTGCTTTCTCATCAAGATGTAGGGACACTGCGCGGTAATCGCACTACAACACTCTTCTCCTTGCAGTAAAACCACAAAAATCCAAGTCTGGAAACAGTATAGTATGGGTAAAACTCAACAGAAGTTGCAATGGAATGAGGAAAATCTTTACCTGTGCCACTGCTAGATTCATATAGGTCTCAAGGAGATATAACAGCATAAGCACATCCTTCTTTTCCCCTCATTCTGTGACTTGTGCTGTTATCTCCTTCTTTTCATGACTGAGTTCCCCATGTAACATGCCCTGGCCACCTCTCTTGAAAACAGCTCTATCTGTGGATGGGCAAGTGGGGAAAGTTCCTCATGACTGAAGTAACTGGTCATGTAAAAGGCATCTCTTCTGGGAGAAAGCTGCTGTAAGTGGTGATGCAAAAATGGAGACAGGAAACCCAAAAGGGAAAGTGTGCTGGGATAGAGGGATGATATAGGCAGAAACACAGTTGTCTGCTGACCTAAGTTGGTGGATTCAGCAGTTGGTGGGTTTTGCGGTGTTCAGATGTGAGCTGCAAACTACAGCCAGTTTACAACATGATGTTATTTGCAGCAAGTGTTAAAGAATGCAGGGTAAGAACCATATGAATATTTATTAGTGGTTCCAAGAAATGATGCATGTTTTCTGTGCAACTCCCACTGCTGTCGTCTTCTGATTTTGCACACGGGCTTTTCAGATTTAATTGTAACCCTACAGTACTAGGTCTGATGCACAGATATAAAAAATGTGAGGACCTCAGGAGTCTTGTTTACACTCATTAGGACTTTATTAATTGAAAAAAAAACAAAACAAAACAAAAGAACATTTAGTTGGTCATATGTATGAAAGGGTGAAGTCAGTCAGATAATCTTCCCTTATAAACCTGAGATGTCAAAAGAGGTTTTATTCCTAAGACATTTGCATTATACTGGCCTTGAAATATGTCCCTTTACCATCCTTCTGGAGACAGCACATGTTGGAACACCTTTGGAGACATGCCTGTAGGAGCCAGCCAGTTTGCTTTGCCTGTATCACTCTGATCCTATTGGGTTACACATGTGTATCGTGGGTGAGGGGTCCTACATCTTCCTTTGCAACAGGAGGTGTCCCGCGGGAGCTCTTAGCTTCAAGGTATTCAACCGCTCCATACGTCACCATAGACAACACAAGCATAGTCAATAAAATGTACAGTTTGATGTAGGTTTGCAGTTTGGTGCTGTAACCAAAGGCGATGACAAATCCTAATGATTCCCAGAGACGGTAATTTGCAAAGGCAGCCTCCTTGTGTTTCTCAAATAAAATGCCATAGAGTCCTAAAATGAAGGAGAGACAAGGCTTGTGGAGATTAAATCTGCATCTACATATTTTCTGCAAAGGGAACAAATAGGTGACAATCTCCCTCATAAATGTCAGAGAAAGGAAAACACCAACTTTTTTTTTAAGCATATTTATGCTCCTGTGAATTGCTGTAAGTGAAATAACAGAGCAAAAATGACAAAATAGAGAATATCAGAGAAAAAGTGAAAGAAACGAAGGATGGGCTCTTCTGAAGTGAGAAGACAGGAAGTTAATTTCTCAAGCTATCAATCAGCCACAAAAAAGGAAGGTTCTTGCACTGATGAGCAAATAAGTAAGGAAGAAGAGGAGATGGTCAGAAATGGCCCTTAACACTGCAGGCATTCCATGTAACCTATTGAGAAGGCTATACCAAGTCCTTACAGGCTTCCAGGTAGTTTTGTCTAGGGACAACATGGTCCTTAGGGACCAGGTTGCTCTTCCAGTGTGGGGTAGAAAGGATCAAAGAACTATGGGGACCTCCCAATGCCATCCTTCACCACTTTTGGGGGAACCTGCATTGGACCCTGCTTACACTCTTTGTCTGTTCTTCAAACCATTTTCTTTCATCTGCCTAAGAACACGCAGAGACTGTGCACGTAAAATGCATGTCACTTGTTTTCACCACAACTTGGCTTCAGAAAGCTCCCAGGTGAGGCTCACACAGTGTTGCTAGCGGCAGTAACATATATGCAGAGATTTGCCTCTGAGATAAGTAGGTTTTCATATTTTTCAGGTCCTGAGAAACTTGGAAAAAAGAATATCTTTTATGTGTACAGAAACACTGGCCAGCAGCTGGAGAATGTTCTTGACATAGAAACTTGGTTAAACTGGTAATCCTAATGCACTTATGTTCACTGGGAAGCTCCCACCGAGTTCAATCAGCTGCACATCCACAGCTGGGAGTCAGGGAGGGATTCCCAGCCCCTAGATCTGACTAGCTGGGCACACAGGGAAGGGGGGTGAGCTTGTTTTCCTCCAGCTGCTGAGCTAGCATCAGGGGTGATAACAGAAGGCATTTCCACTGACTTACTTAGCTGTGGTATGCATGAAGGGAAGGCAAGAAATATAATGAGCCTTAACTCTTCTCATCCACTTCTCTATTTAACAACACATCTGTGTGAAATATGTGCATTCAGCCAAAAGGCACAGAGTACAAAGTTCTCTAAAAAACTGGGTTGGCTCAACTAACCTTTCAGTTTTGTTAAGAAGGGGGAGATATCTTCTGTATGTCAAAACTTTCCGCATCCTGATGACTGTAAAAGGACATTTACTTCATTTTTCAATTTAGACATGATGGAAAATCTGGACAAGTGCATCACAAGATGTACTTAGCTCATTAAACTGGCAGAGTGCAGTGTCGTGTGAATTATTTGACAATATTTCATTATTATATGACCTGTGTTATCTTCTGGAAAGGGATTAGTGAGGAGAGTTATTACAGGAATGCTCCTGATGCCATGACAATTCCTTGTGTTGAGATAAAAATGGCTTGCAGCGGGTACCTATTTTCCCTTGCTATTTTGAAGACTTCTTTTTTATTCAAAGCAATGTTAGAATTGAGTGAGGATCTAGTCCAAGGTTCAGCTATAGGAAAAGCTGATTTGGAATGAGAGATTTCACTTTCAGGATGCAAATGTGGTATTAGCTAGCAGTTATATGGGAGTGCAGTGGTGGTTTTGCCTCAAACCTAAACGTTTGTCCTTATCACTAACAGTCAACTGCAGTACTGTGCAAATTGTCTGGCTGATGCTTTAACAGGACCTACTGAGCTGGCCAAGTGAAGAGGAGAGGCTGTTAGGTCTGAAGTTTTGCAGCTCACTTCCATGGCAATTATCCTCCCTGTTTGTCAATGCCTGTTTTCCCACTCGTTCTCCTGGTACTAGTATGTACGAGGTATGTAACAGGACTGGTGGGATATTTGAGTCCAGGTATATAAACCTTCCAGACTGATTTATATTTTTCCTAAAGATACATGTCAGCCTGGAAAGAACTTTATTTTACTGTAGTCTACCCAATAGCTTAGCTCTGTGCAATACAATGGTTACACCCCAAGTACAGTTATTGCCGGGGGGATCATAATACTATCTGTGTTCAGGTTAGATAAGAAAGGATACTATACACTCTGAAATGAAGCAGCTTTCTTTGGAAATAAAGGAGGGTGTTCACACTCATACACAGACGTGTTAGGAAAGCTTTAAAAATTCAAGTGATTCACCTACTGTGAGCCTATATATCCTCTAGGGGGAACTCCAGTATTAGCTATCCACAGTAGGCCAAAGTGAGCCATCTTCGATTACCATAGAATACCTTTAGTACGTGGCACAATGCCATTCTGTTCAATCATCGGTTAACCTACTGAGGCTCAAGCAGCAGTTATGGGAGCTTGACAAAGAAAGGGCCAGAAACCTTAGCCCCCAGTGCTGTTTTAGAAGTCATCTCACCTGATAGCCTTTGGAGTTGAGAATTTCTCATGTGATGTGTATCTGTATAAAACTGATAAAGGGAAAAAGAGATTTAGCCCTAAATGGGTATGTCAAGCTGGAGATCCCGTTCTGGGATGCAGCATTATGGAGTAATGTCACTGCACCTCTCTGATAAGGTTATATGTCATCACTTGGTATTTCAGGGTGACAATATGACAGAGCAAACTGTGTGATTTTATAACTGAGGGCTGTGGAACAGCTGAAGAAGGCACAGACAAAAAAAGATACTGTGCAAGCATAAGGAACGTTTTGTTTTTTTCTCAGCTAACACAAACATGGAATTTGCACAAGTATTCTGCAGGGATCTGGGAATGGAGATGACCTGCTACAGTGCTATAATGGAGGTGAGTCTTGTCACATAGCTGCAGATCTCACTTGCCATTGAGTAAGCGTGAAGCATTGTTCACTATCTATGCCTCATCTGGAGGCTGGGAACTGCAATCACTTCCCAGCCATCTTCTCTGACACTTAGGTTCTCTCCACTTATACCTTCTTTCCAAAGAAGGTCACCAGGTCCGTCTTTGTCAGGTGTGCAGGGACCTTACTGAGGAGGTGTCCTTCTCACGGGACATCTCAAATGCATGTAAATTCCTGAAGAGACGTCCCAAGGGGGTGGAGGCTCTTTTCAGTAGTGTCTAAGAAAAGTGGACAAGAGGCAATGGGCACAAACTGAAACACAGGAGGTTTCCTCTGAACATCAGGAAATACTTTTTCACTATGAGGGTGACTGAACACTGGCTTGGGTGCCAAAGGAGAGTGTGGAGTCTCCCTCTCTGGAGATATTCAAAAGCTGACTGAACATGGTCCAGGGTAATTGGCTGTGCCTGGGTGGCCCTGCTTGAGCAAGGGGTTGGACCAGGTGACATTCAGAGATCCCTTCTCTCCTCAACCCTTCTGTGATTCTGAAAGAAGCAAAGTGTCTAGGGACAAGGCTTTCTAGAAAAGATAGAAGCAGGATAAAGGGTAGGTCCTTTATCCTGGTGGGAGACTGAGATATGGCTCTCAAGCTTAATTAACAGCCAGGAAGGCTGCAGCTGAAGAAGCAGGAAACAGAGAGCAAATCCTCACTGACATTCTCCTTCCATAAACCTGAATAATGAGAGTACTGATTTAAAATTACACCAAAGGCACAAGTCTGTGGGTTGAGATGAGAGAAGATAAGAGGGTGTCCCTTGACATATGTACTAGTTCTCTTCCAAGGGATATGAGCTGCTGGAGGGACAGAGAAGTCTGGCTGGTCAGTACCTTCTGCACAGAGGTGGGGACATATGCTTGAGATGAGATCACTGTCAGTGCCAGGCAGAGGACTGTGATGTTTTCCCTTTGCCTCTCAGGAGGAATGTGGCAATTTATCTAGTGCATAAAATCATCTAAGCTACCTAAGCATCTAGAGGGACCAAAGGGAGGGAAGCCAAGAAACAACCTTACATGGGCCCAGGTGAGCTAGCTCTGTCACATGCGTATTCCTATGGCATCTGCCAAATATGAATTTGAGATAGAGAAAACCAACATTCATTAAATAAGAGGCAAACTATGAGAGCAGATGGGAGAGTATTTAACTGTCTTTTGACCCAGGCTAAGGCATTGATTTAAAAAGAGTGTGACTGATAGTCATGAGCAGACTTCACTTCAACTCATCACAATATATATGTATATAAAACTCTTTCTTGCCCTCTTCAGCATTTTAGAGTCTGTCTTTAGTGTCTAGAAGAGAATTTCCTCTAGTTAAGATTAAGGGATATGTTTAAATAATCCCTTGTGGAAGTCAGTTCGTATCAGCTCATTATCTGAACTCTAAGTTATGCAGAAGAGCATAAAAGATTCTAGAGACAATAGTAATACATCATATAAGTCCAGTGGTATACTTCCAGTAACAGACTCCTAGGTTAAGAGTGCAAGAACTGAGGCAAGTATACAATGATTTTCCCCACGTAGTGCTCTCCTGACTCTCACAATCAAAGCTGTAGGGACTTTCTGAGTTGGAAATTTCCTCTGTACTACCAAGCCTTAATAGCCCCCCCCCCCCCCCCCAGAATATTTTCCCCTGAAGTGATGTAATTCCAGCTTTAAAACATTTACATTTTGGCAATGAATTTCATACTTCAATCATGCATTGTGTAGAAAAAGCATTTCTTTTGATTTCTATAAAGCTGCTGCCTGGTAACTTTATTAGGTACCATTAGTCCTGTTATAAAGGGAAATAGTGAATTTCTAAACAACTTTTCCATACTATTATCTTACTGACTGTTTTCCTTACTTATCACTTGCCCAGGCTATAGTGTTCCAGTCTGTTAGTCTTTCCTCAAGTGGAAGTCTCCCATGACTGTTCCTTTTTATTGGCTTTTTATGTCTTATCACATTGGATTAAGATTTTTGAAATAGAGCAAATCAGAGCTGCATGAATTTATTTGGTTGCATATTGTAGCTCTCTGTGGTTTTCCCCACTTTTTTTTCTAACAGCTCCTAACAGCCAATTTGCTGCTTCTTTTGTTGCTGAACTTCGAGTCAATTTTTTATTCAGAGTGCTCTCCTTTATTGCAAAAGACAGACTAAATGTGTCATTCTTCTTAGTTTTCCAATTTTCTTTGAAATACTTATGCTCCTCCAGAATATTTATTCTGAGTACCCGTTATCATCTTCTGCAGTGTTATCCCCTCTTCATCTTGAGAAAAAATGTTTAATGAATATTTTACTTTTTTATTCCCAACTTGTTCTTATTTCTTTTACTTTCCAATGAGTTAACATATTTTTTCAGATGCTGTCTTAAATCCATTATAATTTTTATGCACTCTTTGTTTTATAAATACAAGCATACACATTTTTATATCTCTATAGAATACATTTCATTGTCACCATGACTTACCATTAGTTTGTGTCTGCCAAATGGCATCAGATAGGCCCCAAAGAGCCGGGAATATGAAAAACGCAGCAAGCTGCTTAGGATGAGGTTTCCACAGCAGTAATGCTATTATACAGGCAGTGTTTGTAACCGCAGCTGTTAATTTAGAGAGAAAGAAGATAAATGTAAATGCAATTACAAACACTACAGATAGTAGTAGGTAACACTTTCAAATTCTTCCCTCAACTAGGGCACAAGTCAATCTTAAAGTCTTCCTGGTTCATTGATATTTGTGCTGACAGAGTTGATATCACATGGAATACAAGACAATGTAGTCCTTTAACAGTCTTCAATTAATAATTCTGAGCAGTGTCCTGTGCTGAGAGATCCTCATCGCTGATTAGCCCAGAGGACAAAACCTGCCACTGAGTAGGAGAAGGGGCAGCTGAAAGATTGCAGTCACCATGTGAGGCATGTGCAAAGGGGAAGGGAGCACCCTTCAACCCTCCCTACCGAGTCCTTGAATTGTAGGTTTCTTTTCAGAGCCAGAGGAGGCAGATAAGTCACCAGTTACGGTCTGGTGACTTTTTTTGTCTTTGTTTTTAAAAGTGGTTTGTATATGATTGCTCCCTTCACAGGTGCACCTTCAGCAATTGAATACAAAGACCTTAAACAGAACTGAGAGGTTCAGAGGTCTTGTATTGCTAACACTATAGTTGTGCTGTTGTTGTTATTGTTTTACTCTAAAGTGAGTTTNTTCTTTTCAGAGCCAGAGGAGGCAGATAAGTCACCAGTTACGGTCTGGTGACTTTTTTTGTCTTTGTTTTTAAAAGTGGTTTGTATATGATTGCTCCCTTCACAGGTGCACCTTCAGCAATTGAATACAAAGACCTTAAACAGAACTGAGAGGTTCAGAGGTCTTGTATTGCTAACACTATAGTTGTGCTGTTGTTGTTGTTATTGTTTTACTCTAAAGTGAGTTTCATAGAGTGAGACATACACCTAGGACAGATACATACAGAAGAATCTCTGAAGTAGTGACTGTAGCCCAGGTTTAAAATTTCCTGTGGAGGAAATGCCTAGAATGCCAAGATGCACACTGACTCTGTCAGTCACAATTCTAATAGTACAGGTTATTCTGTAGTGAAAGTCAAGTATTAGTTCTCTTCAGTATGCTTAGTGGACACGGGGACACAAATGAAATATTTCTTGGTACTTTTTAATGTCTCTATTACTCTATTACTCATTCGAGTCTTCCCTGGAGAAGGAGATGTCTTTAAATACACACATCTCTTCTCACAGCAACATGAAAATTACTATCCCACACAAGCCCTCAATTTATTCTAGTCTGACATGCTGTCTCATGACTTTCTTTCCTTTTTCTCTCTATACAAAGAGTACTGAAAAGAACACCAAACCAACCTTTAAAACTCTATAAAGGTGAGAAGCTTTCACCCCAATGGAGAAATCCTTCTCAGGCATAGTGTAGGCCTCAACATCTGTATTGTAAGATGATTTATCACTGGTTGCATTACAGCTATAGAACATTAAAGCTGCAGGGCACTTTCTAAGTAGACAGTGCCCTCAAAAGCAGGATGAACTACACCACCGGCAAAGTGATGTAAGGTCTCCATGATGATGACCTCAGTACAGTGGTTAACTGTGCTTCCCCTCTTCTCATGAATGAAATTTGCCTCCAGATTGACTTTGGTTTTCACTGATGGCTGATAGTGAGCTCTCCCTTTGTAGTGCATGCAAAGGGGAGAGCACTGGGTTTGATGTATCACATGAGGTGATTAGTCCTTCAAATGACCTTTACATACCTAATGCAAATAGAAGCTTTCTACCGGTGAACTGAGAGATCTTTCCAAAGAGCAGAGAGCAGAGGGAATTCACAGCTGAAAAGCAGATCATCACATAACCAACATAATGTATCCCCAGGGCACAGGTCACATATGCCTGGAAGAGAAAAGACAGTGATAGGACCTTTTCTTCGGTGAAAACAGGCAGCTAAAGTTCAAGGGTCTTAGCCTGAGTGTTTGGTAAACAGCCAGCATGGACAAGATCAAAGGAGCACAGCTACAGAGTTTGTTGACAACTCCCTGGTGTACTGCCATAGTTGGCCTTCAGCAGTTATATTCCTAACCTAGTTCCCAGTCAGGCTGATGCCATGCAAACAGAACAGTAACAAGCACAAGTCAGAGCACTGCTTGCTGTGCAAATAAAACTCCTGGAAGTGGCACTAGGAATTTTCTGCCCTTCCTTTCATAGCCTAAGAGATGAAAATCCACAGACAGCACTAGTGTCATTACAGAGCAGCTCCAAAGAAAAGGACCTCACCTGTAGGAGTATACAACCAAGAAAGGGACCATGGAGTGCCCCATTCAACCCATCCAAACACAGCAGCAAGTGCACTCTCCCATTTGCTTATATGCAATGTTTGAAAGCATAAATGTCAAACAAGCAGCTCAGGAAGATTGTCCCCTTTCTTTGGAGACTTTCTCAACAAATGTCTGGAGAACACACCTGCTGTGTGTTTAGGTTTGTAGAGAGACTGGAGGAGCAGAGGTGGTTTTAATCATTCCAGTCCAGGGTTTGGACCTGTTGCACTAGTGATGAGCGAGGGCTTTCAGCCAGCCACATTGAGGATTTACCGTAAAGGTTGTCAAAATAAAGTATGTGGTATGTGTGCTGACTTGCACTTATACAAACTCTAGGGAAACCAGAAGGAAGGAAAATATAAAAGCTTTGCAGGCTGCTGGCTTTTCTCCCAGTTTGTTATTTACAACAAGCTGAAGAGTTTGAACCTGTAGCTCTCTGCTGTGGCCTCCACTGGTGAGTTAAGCTCTCTACAGTGTTCTTTTTGAGGCTGTTCCAAGGGACATATTTATTGCTGGCCTCTCCTGTTTGAAGATGTCACTTGGAGTTCATTCGAGAAGTAAGCAGTAATTTAGCAAACCACAAACTGCCATTGAAAACATCTTCATTTAACAAGGAAATAGAGATCAGATGCATTAGCAAGACACAAAGGCACAAAAAAACAGTCAGAAAGACAGATTTTCATTGTCATCCACACCTTTGTGTAGTCACCAGAAAGAAATCCCTGTTCCAATCCACTGTAAATTGTCAGAGGAATTAGAAGACACTGTCTCTTATCTTTAAGATGCTGGAAAGTTGCTAGGAACGTAGACCAAAAGGATGATGTCTCTAGTATTTCTTTCTCAGTCTCTGCTTGGTCAGATTTGATCTGGTCCAGAAATGCAACAATCAGCAACACAGCTAGCACACCACTAGCTGCAAAAACAAAACAAAAAGTTCATGAAAACCTGAGGAATGCTGCAAGAATGATGGGAAGTCGCTTGCTGCTGTTATTGTTCTGACTTAGTGCTTAGCTCTCTGTGGGATGTTTTGGCACATGCCTCTGATTCCGCTTCAGTATAAAGGCCATTTCTGTGTAAACAAGAAGGCCTGATCTACATCCACATCTTCTGCTTTCAGCTGCACACCTCTCAAATCCCCTCAGCTTCACTGTGACTGCTCTGTTGTGACACAGGCCAGGGCAGCTGCTCAGCCACAGAGGGTGATCGCTCACCCTTCCAGGGCAAGTGAGGGGTGTGGAGACAGGGAGCTGGCCAGAAACAGCTCCCTCGGGAGCTATCAGAAGGCTTTAAATCAACATGAGAGAGGGATATTCACTTCCAGTGCCAAGTTTTTCATGGCTAGGGGAGATCTTCCTTCAAATACATGGAAAAAATAATAAAGGGCTAGAAGCAGAACTGCTGCCTTGGATCCCAGTATATGCTGTCTTTTTTCTTTCTTTTTCTTTTTTAACTTTGTTAGCTCAGAGCCATGCTTTTAGCACAGAATATTGAGATAGGATGAGGGGTGATGGTTTTAAATTAAAAGAGGGGACAGTCAGGCTGGACATGGAAAAAGTTGGTCAGGGAAGTGGTGGATGCCCGATCCCTGAAGACATTCAAGTCCAGGCTGGATGTGGTTCTGAGCAACCTGAACGAGTTGAAGATGTCCCTGTTCATTGCAGAGGTGTAGGACTCAAAGACCTTTGACGGTCCCTTCCAACCTGAACTAGTTGAAGATGTCCCTGTTCATTGCAGAGGTGTAGGACTCAAAGACCTTTGACGGTCCCTTCCAACCTGAACTAGTTGAAGATGTCCCTGTTCATTGCAGAGGTGTAGGACTCAAAGACCTTTGACGGTCCCTTCCAACCTGAACTAAGATGTCCCTGTTCATTGCAGAGGTGTAGGACTCAAAGACCTTTGACGGTCCCTTCCAACCTAAACTATTCTATGATTCTATGTGCTATTTTAAAGATGACAGAGAGTAACTCTGAGGGACTTAAAAAGAATGCAAATTAGAGCTTTGACCCTATAATTTCCAAGCAGAAGCAGCATATGAAAGAATACATGTGCTAGTTAATCAGAAAATGATCATGTATGTATCAGCCTAGGCTTGTTGCTTGTGGAGTGAATCAATACCATCTTTTTCATGTTACAAAGAAGATAACCGTCTCATAATATACATGGAGCACCCACAGATTCACAAGTGATTGCTTCTTTACAAAGGCAAGGCATGATTACGTTTCCTCTCTTACTTATGCTGACTAGAATTCCATCCATGGAAACAAGTAGAGATCAGAGTAAGAGGAGAACAAGGCACCTCTTCCCATCTACATTGCCTATTTAATGTTCTCCTATGTTACTATGTATGGGCACGCTCTCTTCTGTGAACTTAATGTTCAAATATGTTAGCAGACTTATATTAAATTACTTCCATTTTTTTATCACTTATTATTTCTTATCCATGCCTCCTAGAGTGACATTGTAGTCTCCAGTGCCCTGATTCTCCACTGTGGGTGAGCTGTAAATGCTTCGCCATTGTTGGCTCTGCCAGGCTGTTTATTAGTGCTTATGTACTGACTGAAGGACTTACATGGATGAGAGCAGAACATCCACATTTACAAGACAAATAAATATTCTTACAAAAATGTCAAATGAATAAGTAGCAATTATAGGAGATAAGTAACTTAATACTGGTTAGTATAAACATTAATAGAGATATCCACAGTCTGTGAGAAAACCAAACAACAAAAGACTTGTTCATTATTGTCTCTACCCAAGCTGGGCAAAATATATATTCAGCAACCAAATAGAGGAAACATTTTAAAAACACCTGTGAATGAAATAGTTACCTATTTGGGTTCCCTCAAGCTAGGAAAAGACATACCTTTTATTAAGAGCTTAAACGAAAAATGAAACCCTACTGATGCGGGGTCAGTAGACAGGAGGATTGCATTCATTTTGCATGATCCCAGCCTAAGGGAGTGCTGTACATGTTAGTAATCAAATTTAAATTTAAACTTGTGAGCCAAGCCTGCCTTTAGCAGAAAGGCAGCTCCAGCACACTCTGGAAGGGAAGTGGGGGGATATTCTTTGCATTTTCTCACCAATTAGGAATGGAGCTTGCAGAAGGAAGGAGGTTTTTCTGCGATGCCCCTGTCCAGTGAGGGCTGGCTTTGACTGAGTCACATTCTGTTTGAGCTATGGCAAATTACCTGCATCTGTCCCAGCAAAGAAGTTATAGCTGTGTGCAGAGACTGCAAAGATATTTAATCAGAGTTAAGGTGACATACTGCCTTTTCAGATAGTTTCACTTTATCCAGAGAATAACTTGTTTTGAGCCAGATAAGTCTTGAACATTCGTCACTGAATGAATCTTTGCACATCTATTTTTGTCTTTCTGACTTTGGATGGCATCAGCCTTCTCTGTCTTTAATTTCTTTCTAACCTTATGCAAGGAAAGTCTATAGCAGCTGTAGTTACTGAAGGGGAGATATGCCACTTCATCTAGTGCTTCTTTTTATCTTTGCCTTTCACACTAAGGTATTGTAATTCAGGCAACACAGATGAGAATTGACTGAAGTTGTAAAGTCTCAGTGGAGATCCAGAAACCTCCCCGAAAATGACTACATGCTCTGGGAGCCCTGGTTTAGGTCCATCTCGAATTACAGTGCAGTTCTTGTTCTAAAACTGTTTTACACATGGTAGAATATCAGCCAGTTCTGATAGACACCCCCAGATGACTAGAAGCTGGTAAGTTCAAGTACCACTACAGCTGGGCTGCTCTTAGCGTCTTGGACCTTTGTATGTGTATATTAGTTTCCCCAGTGCCATCAGCAACTAGTTCACTATTGATGATCCTGAAGATAGATAGTGAATTTAAACCTATCATCTCATGAATAACTGGATAAACTGCTGTAATCCTCTGATTGCAATATGGGCATACTTTTGACTCTAGTCTGTAGAGTAACACAGACTTTGGGTGAAACAGAGGGGTCACCATGCTGAGATTCAGTTTTATTCCAGGTGGAGAGTGTAAAGAATGTCTTGCTCCTAGAAACAAAAATGATACGGCACTGGCACAAAGCATTTGAAGCTACTGGAAAGGAGTTGCTTACAGCTCTCGAGTATCTTATTTCCTTTTAGCAAATTGGATTGAGGGAGGAAGTTGGAAACTTTATCCACAAAGTCACACTAGGTTTCACAAGCAGTAGGCTCCCCATCAGTAATATCCATTAAAAACTGTGTGAATTACTTACCAGTGTAGGTCCCTAGCAGAACGTAGATTAAGGAGTTGGGGGGTTCTGCTGACCCAGTGGTGTTAGTGGTATTAGTCATGCAGTCAAATGCTCCACAGCATGCCACTTCTGAGATTTCCACTAATTCAGTAAGAACCAAAAGAAACACTGGTCAGGGAAGAGATCAGATGAATGCATGGTATATGTAAGGATAGAAGAAGAGAATCCAATGCTTGGTGCTTGGGCCTGGTTTCAAATCCTTCCTGATTAGATTTGATTAACTTCAGAATATCAGTTTAAAACGTAAAAATTTGATCTGCCAGAAGTAGTTGCTCAAGGCAGAACATCGAATTCATCGAATCATAGAATAGTTAGCGTTGGAAAGGAGCTTAAGATCATCTAGTTCCAACCCCCCTCCCATAAGCAGGGACACCTCACACTAAACCATGCCACCCAAGGCTTTGCCCAACCTGGCCTTGCATCAGGGATNTCATCTAGTTCCAACCCCCCTCCCATAAGCAGGGACACCTCACACTAAACCATGCCACCCAAGGCTTTGCCCAACCTGGCCTTGAATACCACCAGGGATGGAGCACTCACAACTTCCTTGGGCAACCCATTCCAGTGCCTCACCACCCTAATAGGAAAGAATTTCTTCATTACATCCATTCTAAATCTCTCCCGTTTAAGTTTTAACCCGTTACCCCTTGTCCTGTCACTACAGTCCCTAATGAAGAGTCCCTTCCCAGCATCCCTATAGGCCCCTGATGGCTTGATGGAGACATGCATTAAATCCAAAGACTAAAATGTGAATCCAAGCTCAATTTGAAGTATTTAAAGTGCCAATGTGTATCTCTCTATACTTCTTAACCATAACACCCCTCAAGACAGGTCCCTCAATTTACAGCAACACTGAACTGATGGATTTTAGCTCTTACAGACAGAGCATATTATCCCTCTCCATATAATTTCTGTATGCGTTATGGGAATGGAAGCCACCTTGAGACATCTTTTTGTTTTATAAATTCAAATTATGATTACATACAAACACAGTCTTCCAAGAAGTCAGCTTTTCCAGGCTTTATTACTTTATGACTGGCTCTATTACTCTTTGAGAATGTACTTGAAACTAGAAGAGTTTGGGAGGGTTTTTAGTAAGACCTTTGCTTTTTTCAATCTCATCAGTGTTGTGCTGAGCATATGTCACAGCCACGTGTGTACTCACGCACTTTGTGTGTTACTGCAATATCATGCCCACTTCTTCCTTTCTGTAAATTAAAAATACTAACCCAAAGTGTAAGCTTGAATAAGGTGTACAGCAGGGAAGAATAACTGAAAAAACATAGAATTGTTTCAATGCTTTCACTGCAGAATTTGTCACTGGTCCAAGCATAGTAAAGGGCAATACACTGTACCTTGGCTGATTCCTTAAAAAGGACTTGATCTGTAATTTTGCATTTACAGTTATTGTGTAACTACTTGTAGTGTGTTTTTCTCCATTGCTTCCAATCAAAGCTGCTGCAATGTGAACCAGCTGTTTAGCTAGCTTCATAAACAACTTTAGGTTCAACATCAGCTAAAACTTAATAACATGAAGAAAATCATTACCTTATTATAGCCAGTGGCTGCCACTGCAGTTTTGAACAAACAGACCTGGAGCAAAATCACCATATGCAAATGGTGAGTCACACCAGTAGAGTATGGAAGTGTGTAAAACAGTTTTCTATCTGTTCACGCATCCTCTAGATGAAGATGCACATGCAATTAGTGATATGGCAGTTGCAAGGCAGAGATTACTCTGTTCCTCTGGAAATAAAGCTGCAATACTGATGAGTAAGAAAGGATGACCCTTGGTTTTTACATTCTTTTGTAGTATTACCTCATGGTGTAGCTTGCCTTGCTGTGGCTGGATGCAGTGATGCAGGCAACATGTCAAGTGTATGTACGTGTCTGGATTTTATGCATTTTGATTCTGTAGGTGCATACCACATCTTTCTGACTGCTCCGTGAAATTATACATTTTAAGCATATGAGCAACAGAGGTTGGGTGCCTTTGCTGCACTGTCAGAGGAGAGGAAAAGAAGTGAGTAACTGGAGAGCCTTACCCCCTCACCCACAAGAAGCTCTCTCTACATTAAAGGTGAGTTTCACTGAGGAGGCACAGTTGGAAAGCTTATGGTATGACTGCTCATCATTGTTGTGAAGATAGGCAAGGCTTTTGGCTTTGAGAGCTTTTCGCAGCACACCTCCCAGGAAAAGAGCATTTCCTGAAATCCAATGTAGTTGCCAAAAAACAAGTAAAATATTTTCTTTAGAATTTAATGGAACATTCTCCAATGTAAAATAAGGAGGGGATTTACCAGACCAAAAAATAAAACCCCAGTATTTTAATCCCCCTATTAATATGATGTGTGCTGTGAAGCAGAAGAGAGGAAAATGGCTGCAGTCTGTGCAGCCCCCACAGCTGCACCACAGCTTCTGTCCTGCAAATGAAATAGGACAGTCCCTCCCAGGATATCATGTGGATCAGATCATTAAATCAGCAGGGCTCTGTTGCACTTGATGCAGTCCTTTAGCATTCTGCTTTGATGCTGTTTCATTTGTAGTTTCTTAGGTTTAAAGGAAGTAAGTATCATACCTTGTGACAGCTACTTTGCCAATAAAACCAAGAATTCAAATATTAAAACCTGATGCCAGCTCCCTGACATTACATTTTAAACTAATACCTATTTGAATACTTTCTAAAGAACATACTGCCGAGCTGAGCCAGGGGAGAGAGTTAATTTCTTGCTGTTCATAGTAGCAGTGTATATGGAAGGCTCTTTTTATGTCCATCTTGTTCTGACTTTGGCATGATAGGGAATGCACTGGAGACTGCAATGATAATACACCCTTCTACTTTGAATCTCTATGGTGGCATCCAAGTATTAATTTATCTTCACAACTGCCCTTTTAAGGCTTATATCAATCACAAGCATGGGAAATGAGAGCAGCACTGTTGAGTGATTTCTTCAAGCTACATGGGCATCTGCTGTCTGAGCCTGTAATACAGCAAAGGGGCCCTGGCATGCAAGTTCCTGCCAACAGCTACTTCTATTTCTTCTTGATAAGTCTGTAAAGCACTCATTTTCAACAAGCACCAGCACTGGCTTCACTAACCTTGAATGCTTAACAGCAAATTAATCCAATTCTACAAGCTTTGTGAAAAGGCTTCTTCAGTATTTTGCCTTTTGTTTTAATCCACTTTAAAGAGAAGTCAGATGTGAAAGACTGACGCTGCCAGAGCTTATCTATGTGTTACAACATAGAGGTGGAATTCAAAAGGAATTCAATAGACATTTATTTTTGAGCTAGTTGTCTGAATTCTCTTTATAGATGATGAAAAGGTGATAGAAAATAGACACTTCCGGAGAAAAGTGCCTGTTTCCAATGACTGTGAAAGCTCAGCTATAGAAATCTACTTTTTAACTATCTAGAGCCAGCTGATGTTTATAGAAAGAAGTGCCAAGATTTTAAAATATATTTTACCTTTGGTGGAAGCTTGGCTAAATACCAAGGATGAGATAAGATTTCCCCAGATGCCGGAGGACTGAAATATCAGAAAGAAGACCCCAAAGTATTGGTTGATAATGTCTTTCCCATTTTTTCCTGCTTTCTCAGCATACGAATTGCCAGCTATGGTGAGGTAAGTGCATTTGGCAGACCATAGTGGTGCTCCTCCTATGCCCAGGATCACAGAGGTAGGAATTAGTGTGTACCTGCCAAAGAACACTTTATTTAGCATAGTTATTATCCATTACCATAATAATCATTTACCCAAAGATCCAGGCACAAAAATAAAGAAATAGATTTATCTTTTGTGTGATTCAATAAATCTGTTACCTGGAACCAAGAAAGGGACAACCTTATGAAGTTTAGGATGTGCAAGCACCCCCAGCTGTGTCCAGGTGTTAGGCCTAGGCTGGGCTGGCTAGGTCTGTGCTCATGTGCCTTATCCTTTTGTAACTGAGAATCAAATTGCACCTGCCCTTCAGAAGATGGATTAAAACAACCCTCCTTTGCAGAACTGCACTCCCTGTCACTGAAGAGCAGAAGCTGTTCATCCACCTCTGAAATAGCAAGGCAGGATCTAGCATCCTCCTGTGATCCTCCGCTCCCAGAGCCACTGGCTGGAAGACAGCCTTCCCTTCAATCTTCTCAAAAACAGTCCTTAAGGTAATTTGGGTTTTAAATTAAATTTATGATTTCCTTTTTTTTCTGAAGGGAAATCTCTGCTACACACATGAGGTAGAGAAGCAGGTTCAGGTGGGTGGATGGATGCATTCATTCTGGTCTTTTGCACATTTTCACCTCTCTGCTTCCCCTCCTTCTTACAGGTAACACTTTTTGCATCCAACTTCAAATTCTGCAACACAGACATAGAGAAGAACGAACTTTGCGCTTACTGATTTTGCTCAAACACAATAGACAGGGTTAAAGTATTTAAATTGTACCAGCTAGCATGGAAGTTTCCTAGGGAGAATGCGATGTAACAGCACATAGAGCCTGCAATGGTCCACTTGCAGCCCAGCTTCTTGATGAGGATTGGAGGGAGGAACATGGAGGATAAGATGAGTGCAGCATAGAGAACACTTAAGGATGCAACACCCAGGCCTTCTTCCGAGTGGAGACTGCTCTGAATGGACAACAACAGCAGTTGAGACAAATCTTATCACAGGCATTGTGTTGTTTGTGTATTCTGTTTTCATAACAATGATAACCTATTTATGAAAACATGATGCAAAACCAGGTGAGCATTGCTCAGATTCAAAGCTTTCATAAAGTCAGACTTTATTTAATGTATTTCACTTGAGTTTCTCTTTGAAAGCAAGCCGAATGAAGGATAACCTCTTTTCTTGGCCTTCACTTTTTGTCTCAGGCAGAAATATCATCAGATCTGCATTGCAAGGGCTGATTTAGTGACAATGGAAGATTCTTTGCTTTAAACTACACATCTGACATTTCTAAATTCTTCAGAGGCCAAGGTCCAAATATCCTAATATACTCACAGCTCACAGCAGCCCTCTGTAGCTGGAAGTAATTGATTCACCCACATTTTCACAAGGGAGGAATAACATGTTACTGATCTAACCAAGTTTTATATTTTTTTATTCTTAAAAATTCTCCTCTTGTCTTGATACTGTGAAAATTGCAATGAGAAGACTGAGATTCTGTTTATCAACATTTTCCTTTTCCTTTTCATTAAAAGCTGACATGATCCAGTACGATTTTGGAAGGGGAATGGATGTTGTTAGGGAAGCACTTGAGAGTGCTATAGGAGTACAAGGTTGCTGGTAGTTGCACTTAACACTTCCAAGCCCTCCAGTGGCTGCATGGCTTGGCCATGCAGGACCATGATGGCAGCCACACAACACCCCTAGCAAGAAGCAGGCATCAGGACAGTGAGGTGAGGAGATTCTCTGCTGAGCAGGGCCAACGTATCTGAGAATCAGAATGGTTGTTTTGTAAACAGGCAAAGAGGCTTCCTGATCACAGAGGTCTTATCTTTGAAATACCACAAACCCAGTTTCATCAGCTACAGCTTCCAAAAACTAGAAGCCAGGCCTCCAAAATCATGTGATTAGCTCAATTCTTGCTGCTTTGGGTTTTTGTGGGTTTTTTTTGGAGGGGGGAATCATAGAATCTCAGAGTGGTTGAGACTGGTAGGCACCTCTGGAGAGTGAGTCAAATCCTCCTACCACCTATAGCAGGTTACCTGTGTCCCGGCAGGTTCTGAATGTCTCCAGAGAGGGAGTCTCCACAATCTCCCTGGGAACCCTATTCCAGTGCTCTCAATATAAAGAAGTTCTTTCTCATGTTGAGGTGAAACTTCTCATGTTTTAGTTTATGGCCATTACTCCTTGTCCAGTTGCTGGGCACCACTGAAAAGAGTCTGGCACCATCCTCCTGGCACCAGCTTTTGAGATATTGACCTGCATTAATGAGATGCCCTCTCAGTCTTCTCTTCTCTAGACAAAACAGGTCCAGCTCCCACAGTCTCTCCTTATAAGAGGATTTAATACTTCTCCTGCAGGCTACAATACAATAAAATAACTTGCTTTTGATTGTGCCTCAGCAAGTCTGCTTAACCATCAAGACAAAATGGAGAGAGAAGAGGGCTATTTGTGAATCAGCACCATTCCCTCCTGCAGTGTTACCGGAGCACTTAACCTGAGTGTGCCCTGTTTCAGATGGTGGGTTGACTAGTGGCTTCTTGGGTTTATCAATCCCTGCCTTATCACTCTGCACACCTCATAAGATCTCCATGCATTTTGGGACTGTTTATGCATAACTTCCCAGAACTTCAAATTGTCAACAAAGAGAAACTGCTCAAGGAAAGAAGAAAGAGATGTAAAGAGCTAGCAGGGACCTCTTCCTGTCATTCTATAAACCCATCTCTGCTACTGTGCTTCAAGATGTTAAGACCAATACAAGGTAAATCTGCCTTTGATTTAAAATAATATTTTTTATTACTATGTTATATCATAATTCCAGGAATTATTGTATGATTTTATACTGAAATTATTATACTTACTGGATTGTGCATTTTATATTTTACATTGTTGCATAACAATAATATTATGGAAATTTAGAATTATTCAAAACAGGTTTTTTTTTTTTTTAATTTTCAGAAATTAGATTTCTTTTCCATTTTGCAATATCTTCTTTTACCCTTTCCAGAACAGGATTTGGTTTCCATTTTGCAATATCTTATTTTGAGAAAAATCTCAGAGAAATATAGTTTTCATTCTAACAACTAATTTGCAGACCTGAAGTAGTCAGACACAAGTATTCAAACTATTTGAGAAGCACTAGAATAAAATACTTAGTAAATGCTGGGAATCAGGGTGAGGAATACTAACCTTTAGCAAGTTGATTGTTTAACCCACCGTGTAAAAACACTGTGCATGCCTTCCTTGCAGAAACCAGTGAGACTGATGGGTCTCACACTGCCAGCTGGCCTGATGCCCTTCCATGCCAACTGTCCTGCCAACCAGTAGCACAATCTCCTCTTACCTGTAGATTCTGGAGTCCTCCATAAGCAGTGAAGAGAAGTAAAAATCCGAAAGAAATGACCAAAACATTCTTAAGATTCCTTTCCATGTTGATTCATACAAGACAAAAAGTCTGGCGGTGGGCAGAGATGATCCAATTATTCCAGGGGATGATCTGAGTTGGAGAAAAACAGCTTATGTTTTGTTAGAAAAGGTCACTTCTCACTGCATGTGTAGAGGAAAAAGTTGTTAATTATTTGAGAACTGGCCAGTGAACTTTACTTTTACTGATACTGAAAACTCATTATGGAGCTGTTACTCCTCTTACGGACCTGTTGTGGCTGAGGCAATAATAAGCACTCCTGTCTAGCAGGTTTTATTAGATAGGTATGTAAGTTATTTGCACTTTGACTTATTTTAGTATTGCAGTTGTATATTATATGGTTCTCTCCTATGACTAGCACAGAAGAAAAAAATTGAGAGCAGTGAAACAACTGTCTGCCATATAGGTACACTAATCCATAAAGGGCAAAGATTAAAAGATCATGCTGAAATCTGTGTTAGGCCTATTGCTTAACTAAGGTTACAAAAGCATACTAAGAAATGGGATTTTGTTACAGGGTTGTCAGCATACACCAGCCCTAAAGCTGTGCAAACCAGCATTGCTGGCTGCACGGCAAAAGGGAGAGTCTTAATCCATGGTGAACCCTGTGGCTTCGGTGTTCCAAATTTACCAAGTCATACTCATGAAAATCATTTTCCCCTATCTTTGCCATCAATTCAGAAGACAAGAAGAAAAATAGGTAAAGCAGACAAATTAAAAAGCTCCTCCAGATCCTGGAAAAAAACCCCAGCCTTTGTGGGATGTATTTTACCTTGCCAGTGTTGCCTGCTAAAGGAATGAAGTTTCCCCCTAGCCAGCCAGCCTTGCTGTGTTTGCTTCTGCTTCTACCTGTTTTAAGAGCCTGCTCTGTGGAGTTGCACCCTCTGTTTGTTCATGACGCATTGGCCATCATGCAAGTCCTGACTGAGTTTCTAAATATTCCCCTTCGGAGCACGTAATATCCTCTCTGCCCCTACGCCTGGCAGCGTGAGCAGACCCCTCTTGAAGCTGTAGCAGAGGAGGGGTTTGAACATGGGAACAAAGTGGAATACAAAAAAGTCCACACAATAATGTAACAGATTCAAGTGGAGCTGGTCTGTATGGTGTCCATTTGTGTCTAGCGGGAAAACACAGCTAAGACTTGGTTTAAATCCCACTAGATGGCACAATTTTGCTTTCCACAAGGACATTGGGGGGAGGGAAAAGGGGAGGGGGGGGCTTTAACGTATTAATTCATTTAATACTTTAAAGAGGTCTCAGCTAGTTTCTACTTTGGAGAAAATTCCAATGTGTGCCTTTTCATTTTCTTCTTTTGTCTTATAATCTTTTTGAATTAAATAATGCAGAAAACATAATCTTTTAATTCTCTATTGTTAAAGGTACTGCTATATTGCAAGTCTAGATGGTGAAATACTGGCTTTTAATTTTACAGACTACTATGCTCAGCATGCAAACACTTTCAATGCTATCACTATGCTGCTCTTGTTTTGTAGTGTTTGTAATCCTCTACAGGTCTTCTAAACCAAACCGGTAGTACTTTTTCCAGTCTTTAGGATTTATGGACCTTTGCAGCTTTCAGGTGAAAACATTTCAGAAGAAGTTTACGCCTGGTGATAATGTGGTTGTTTCTGTTTTGCACCTCTCAGAAATAGTCTTCAAAAGTGTAGGGTTCTGAGCCCACAGGTTTAACACTGGAAAAATGAATGAAAAAATGCTTACCCTAAACAAAATCATAGTCACCTGCTCTGACAGAGGCAAGAACCAAGCTAATGCAAAGCAGACTTAGTTACAAAAGCAATTATTTTTGTGCCTTTTTTTTGACATCGGCAGTAATAACAACACAGCTTCTAAAAATCAACATTAACTGGATGCTGTGTTTAACATGTGGTGGTGGATGGGGTTACCTGATCAGCTCTTCTGTGCTGGAGGAATTCTTAACTCCTAACTCAGTCACAGCCTCTCAGCAGCACAGTATTGGACAGCATTTGGGGGAGGGTGGTTTTCTTTGTGGAGTTTATTTCTTTTCTCTCTCTACTTTCAACTGATCAAAGACATTTCGGCNTAGGTTGGAAAAGACCTTTAAAATCAAGTCCAACCATTACTCCAGGACTTCCAGTTGACTGATTCTCCGGAGTTTATTTCTTTTCTCTCTCTACTTTCAACTGATCAAAGACATTTCGGCCTGTTCCATATCCCTTGCCCAAAGCTTTGGGTTATCCAACTGCCTGGTCCTGAGCCTCTCCTTAGGAATGTGCGGAGTCTTTACCAAGGAGATCTGATAAGGCTGAGGATCTCTTCCTTTGGTACCAGGCAGCGGGGGGCTCCAGCAGGCCTGCTGTGTATCACCCTTGACACCTCTTTCATTCTTTCTGCCAGTCTAACTAAGATTAAGTGAGCCTCGGGAGCTGTGTGCTGCATTTTGGGTTTAGCTTTCACATAGTAGACTGCAGCCACCAAACTGAAATGTCTGTCAGAGTGCAATCCCAAAAGTGAGAGATAGAAGATGCTGGTTGAATTCATCACTGCATCCCACAGCTGACTATGTTTGTTTTCCTGTGTTTATTTTCTTAGTGTAAATGAGGGCAGCGTTTGCTGAAAAGATTATAGCACCAGAGGCTAATCTTTGGGGGGTGGGGAGTGGAATTGTGCTTTATAATTATCATTTCCCTATTTACTCTTTCCTGGTTAAACATATTGTTTAGGCAGTTCTTTTAACTACAACTAAACAACACCCTCCTCCTCTCCCCCACCCAATAACCAGAATACTCACCACAGGATTTTCTGGTTTAGGAGGCTTTTAATTAATTAGCTTCTTGGTGGTATACACCATCCCTTGAATCTATCTGTAGAAAGGATGAGCAGTTTTATATGCCAGCTGGCCAGTGGTTTGGCCACCCACATAATATGAGCAAGCATGCAAGAGCTGTTCTTAGAGCTTGCCCTAACTGGCACTGGTCAAAGGACATGTGCTTGCCCATGTGTGACTCCAAACACAAGGATGAAGGAAAGAGTAAAGACAGTCTTCATATTCTCACTTGAAGAAATTAAGTTGATTCTTATTCTTTTTCCATGGTAAGGGCATTTCAGATGTACTAGAGCGGAACATCAGGACTGAGCCTGTGGTACTGAACTATTAGCAGTACTACAGAGCCCTTGTGCTGCTCCAGTTTGCAGATGGCATAGGAAAGCATGGCTGACTAGGAGATGTCCAGGCACATCTAACTCAAATACAGCTACTCTTTTTTTCCAAAGTCCTGTTCTCCCAGAACATTAGCCTGGGCTGACTCACCTGCAATGTTCCCACCTGCCAGACCAATGGCCAAGTGCTCCATTTTTATTAGACCCCTCAGAAGAAAAGTGCTTAATTAAAAACCAGGGCTGTTTGGTCCACACAGCCTTAGCTTTTTGCCTACACAGCATTTCCTTCCTTGCTGCGAAGGCCTGGCCATGTTGCTCTGTTCTTCCCCTCTTCTTTCACCTATGTTGGTGCCCTGCTGATTTTGGAGTTGAAGCAGGAATGGCTAAATGTGGCACACATGCCTTGCAAATCCCAGCCATTGACAGGGCCTTAGAAAATATAGGCTGTTACATATTGAGAGAATCTCAGATGTGAAATGCATAACACTGGGCTGAACAGGTCATGCAGTAAAGGCTGCTTTCTCCTGGAAGTAGGTGATAAGGGAGTTGCCAGTCAATGAGATCACACTGTCTTTTGCCCATAAAGTTGAAGGAAAATAGTTCTTCTTGCGTAAAGGATCCCAGCAGTATGAGTTACTCCTATGTGCCTCTAAGGGTCCAAACATCTCCCCCTCCTTCAGCTTTTCAGCTCTTGTTTCCAGATTTCCCTTCTCTTCTTTCAGATATACTGCTCCTTTTACACCATGAAGTGCATCCACAGATGTTGTCCTTTAATCTGTTCCCCCAAGACCCTTGCACAGACATCAGTATGCCACTTCTGCCTGAATTTTACCTGCTGATGTCCTCTGCCTTTCTCTGGAGGCACTAAACTGTCCATTTCAATCTCCCTTTATGTCCTTGATGTATGTTGTCCTTCCTTACTTCTTTACTGTTCTTTAGCCATTATCCTGCCTTTGTCTCCCTGCTTCTCCCTCCTTGCCTCATGTCCTGAGTGCCACTAGAATTTTTGCTTCTTAAGGAAGTCACCTGAAAACTGCTGGTTTTATTCCCATCTGACAGGGTTGTTACACTGCTTCTAGCCTCACTGGCTATAAGATTCCTCTCAGCACTGTTCTTAACATCTGATGAGGCACTTTTCCAGCTCCATTACCTATCCCTTAAAAAAGGGGGGAGATGCCTTGTCTTCTGGGCTCTGAGCCAGCTCATTGTAAAAGGAAGATCAAATGAAGAAGGAGCAAAGAATAGGCTGAATAAAGATGTGACTTTTCCATCAGTAGGACCATGTAGGAGACTTTCCCCACAGGACACCTGTCTGCTCTGCTGAATGCAGCTGTTCAAATAACTAATACTGTCTCTATAGAAAACATGGGACTCTATTTAGGGTAGAATGGTGTGATGCTAGTCCAGGCACATTCGTTAGTTTTTATTAGCCAGAGAAACAGTTCCTTTAGGTGTTGGACTTCTTATAGCTGTTACTCTACTCCTGAGATTTGCATGTCTCTTGGCTGGAGCTTTCAATGGATGAACGCATCTATGAGAGTGTTCATAGATACTAATTCTAGCCTAAGGAGAGATTCAAGTATTCTGAAGTTAAGACACTGCCCTGCGCAGCAGCCGACCTCTCTGCAGAGGGCAGTTCCAATCAGCCTGGCAGCTGCTGATAAACATCCTGTTTCTTCACCAGGGTTGTCTTGCATTCATTCTCTCTCTAAAAACAAAAAAGTGCTTTCATCTGGTTCAGACTCAGCCTATTCACATTTTACCTTCTTAAAACTGTTGCCTGAGCATTGACATTGTACATGAGCTTTGCCCTGCACTTTGGATGCTTCAGAATATCTGAGGTAAACCTTTCTCCAATCCTAAACCAGAGGCTGTGACTCAGTTGGTGAGACTTAACACCCTGCTAAGATAAGCATGCCACTGTTGTGATCTGTGCTTCATAATGAAAGGGTAGGGAGGCAGATCCAGCGTATGTACAATGGACATTTGTGTGGCAGGGGTGTTGAAGTCTTAAAAGCCATTTACTGGAAACTGCTTGACTGCGTACTGGTTGTTCACATAAGCATGCATCAGAAATTCCTTGCACACACCCATGATGTGGGCTGGGAGGATGGGACTCAGCAACCCAAACCATGTACTTTCACCTTCCTTTTTTGGTTCAGAGGTGGTTGCTCATGTTACTAATATCCACTATCAAACTAGCACAGAAATATGGTCTATAATGCTCAGCCAGGAAGCTGCTGCTTTTGAAAGTCTATCGCAAAGAATTGTGACCAATTTATCAGCTTATGGAAATAAAAGGGAGAGGAGAATGGGGCTCAACCCCAGAAAGTAGGGCTCCTTGAAAGTACATTGATGCAGACATCCCAGGATGTGAAGGTTTTCACTCTCCAGTGTCTTCCATGTTTCATTTGTCCATTGATTGCACCCATGGCTGGAGACTGACATCAGAGGAATATTTACCACCTTTTTGCCACTTGCCATCAAGATAAATATCTATGGCAGATAAAATGAAAAGGGAGCATGAGCCTTTTCCTCTGTAAGTGTTGCTTCAACTCGCTTCTGCTTTCTGTTACTGAATATACTCTAATGGTGTATAGGAGCAGGAGCTACTGAGCTGTGGAAGTGCAAGCAGGGGCTCCTGGGAGTGAAACATAAAAACAGGGCTGTTCAGTACAGGCTGCTGTGCAGTACAGCATCAGAGAAAGGGTTTGCTAAAGACAAAAAAGAAGACCTACTAGAATGAATCAGAATAAGCAATTTTGATGGTTTTTTTTTCATTTAGTAAATTTTGATAACAAAACCTTTTCCTTGTCCAGTAGGTATCACCAGGTGCCTAGACCAGGTGATTACCTGTTTTACCTAGCCTCTTCTGTGACACAAAATATAGGGAAGCTCCATAACTTTCCCCTAAGGTGACAGAAAGTCTCCCCCAGGTCTGAACAACAGACTCCTTCCATTGCCTTAGTATCAATATCAGTAAATCATGCAGCCATTCAGGACACTGTTTCTTTACCTTCAGTCCCTGACCCTCTTCCTCCCATCTGGAGAAGCTTTGGCTTCTCCCACAAACATTCCTCCAATCACAAGCCCATTAGTCTGTGTTGCCTTATGTTCAATCAAATCAAATTACCTCTTCAAGTGGCTTCCTCTATTTTGGGATTATGGAGCTGTGAAAGACCTCCCTGGAAACAGGTACCAGAGTCCAGCTGGGAACGTCTTTTTGGCTGCTGGTCTAAACAAGCCTCATATTTCCTGTCCATTTTAGGGAGATTAGCAAGCTCTCTGTGCATTTCTAATCTTGCATCGATCTTTATGGAAACTGCCCCAGTATGCTCAGGTTGCAAAACTACTATCCCATTCTTGTTTGGAAACTCCTCTTCATTTTAGCAGCCTTTATTCAAGCTTTGAACCAAAAAGCAAACAGTATTTCGGAAGACAGGACACGTACAACTCCACCTCTTGCTTATTATCTGAAATCAGAGTAATTATTATTTTGCTTGCATATCCATTTCTTGTGAACTGTTAATGTTCTAGTAAAGTGCTCCTGCCTCCAGAGGAGTGCTGAGATTGTTATTCAGAGTCACTCTGTCCATTTCATAGAAGACATCCCACAGCAAGGATGGTAAGGATAATCAGTCACCCCCACCATGGTGTGGTGGGCACATAGTGGGGACCTGAAGGTGAAAAGTGGCAACCTCTTACCATCTGTTCCGTAGTCATTTATCAGTACCACAGGAATAGTCTCTGCATATAGATAGTTTCACCCTGAACTGCATCACTGAAAAGTCATCCTGTTTTTTTTCCTATTAACAGTCATTCACAGAGTCTGTTCCAGGATCCACCACAAACACTGGAAGACTGCTGATTTTGGCATCAGCAACTTCAGTCCTCATACACCGGTGGATGGATGCCCTTGGCTTTCCTACATAAGAGAATTAAAGCTTGATGAAGTCAGCTTAAGCAGGAGGCTAAAGACTTCCGAGCATTGTAGGACAACTCTGGAGAAACGTGGAGGAAAAACTGTCAGAGCAGCAGGCAGGAAATCTAGAAGCAGTATCTAGTTCCTAACAGACTGCTAACTTCAGTAGGCTCTCTGTGAGAAACGGCATTTCTATTCTGTTTGCTAGTTCCCTAAGGCCAACAAGCAGACCCGAGTGGACTAATATGTCTGCTGCTACTTTAAAAAACAACACTTCAATATGCTTAACTGCCAGAAATTACAAAAATGATGCTAAACATGGATTCCTCCACACCAGCCCTCTGGAGGCATGGTAGTTTTAATTATTAAGCATTAAATACTGACTTAATTAAGCTTTATCTTAGATATTCTCTTTCAGAGATAGCTTTTTAAGTGACTATAAATGTTTTTCTTAAACAGGCAAATAGAAAGAAATTCAGAGTTTACTACAGAAAATCTCAGTGTCTTTTCATGGTGAGATCCCTGGTCTGCAAGGGAGGAGAAGAAAATTAAGCAGTAAAACCACATAGGAAGGAGAAGGAGCACTAAGGACTTTATTGGAGCAGTTAAAGAGAAGCAGACAAACTAGTGGCCTGTTTTTCTGATTACCAAACCCTTAAATAATCAGAATCTTCACATCTTTTAATGATCAGAGGCAGAAGAGACACATTCACAGCTCTTTATTAAAAGAGCAGATCATGCATGAAGAGGCTTTCAGTAAACATGCAAAATCCATACTACAAACCCCTGTAATAAATAGAAATTATTTTTTATTTTCAGCATGAATTATTCTGTGCTTAAATATAGCCAATTCTCTCTAGTACTTGCATATCCTTTAAGCTGAACCTTTATTAAGCCTTGAAGCTGTTTTAAGCTATGGTCCCTGGGAATCCCTTTAGACTAGCACGGGATTTTGGTAGTGCAGGGTGCATGGGCTATTCATCCCAAAGGCCCTCTTACAGTGAGGAGGAATGCTAAAAACAAGTGTGACTTCAGTATGAATCTAGTTCCTGGTAGCTTTTGGCTGGAACTGGAGCTGCAGTGAGACAAGGTTTGGTATGCAATGATGCAGCCTATAACCTAGCTCTCTGCTGTGCAGAATCCCTCTGCAGAGATGAGAACTCAGCCAGGAGGAATCATCTGTTTCTTGTCCTTTGCTTTGTTGTTGGAGAACCAGCAGGACATTTAATCCCAAGGGCTGAAAGCATTTAGGGCTTGGTTTTACAATGAGTAGAGCTAAACCTGTGTTTTGGGTTGCAAGCATTCTTTTACCCTTTATAATTCAAGGTCCTGATACGGACTTTTAGTTAATTATACTTTTAAATTTTCCTCCTTTCTATTTAAGTTTCAGGTGTAGGTGCAGAATTCCAACAGAGATCAGCTGCTGCTAAGACAGAGCTCTTTGGCAGCCTGAGTAACGCAGACCTCGCAGAAACAGATTAAATATTGCAGCCTAAAGAGTTTGCTGAAATTACAATTCAGAATAGGCAAAAGTGCTTTGTGCTTTTAAACAGAAGCACAGCTCTCCTAAAAATGTCATCTACAAGGCATGTCAAAGGTTTTTGACGTTTGAAATTACAACTCCAGTACCACAGAGAGACTGTCCATTTGTAGCTTTGTGCTTTTTGTCTGTGTAAATGTGAGTAATTTCTTTTAGCCCTCGGTACATCACCAGTATATTGTTTGTGGAGCTGCTTGAATTTAATAGATGAGAATCAATAAATAAACCATTTACTGGCTGTAAAATCGACTTTTATAATTGAGAGACTGCTGAAAATGTATGTATATCTGAGAGAAGCAAAAATCAAACTGCATGAATGTTTGCTGCAGATCTGAAAAGAGTAAACTGCACCTTTTTTTGGTGAAAGTCATAGAATCACCTAAATGTTAGATGGAAGGGACTACAGGATACCACTCTGACCTCCCACTCCCAACACTATTGTCACCAGCACTAAGTCAGATCAGCCATTAAGTTCTTTTGCTTGGGTCTTGAAAAACCTCCAATGATGGATCGATCCTACACAGCCTTTCTGGTAACCCATTCCCATGCTGTGCTACTCTTCCAGTGAGAAAATGTTTCCTTTCTGTAATGCAAAAGTGGTAACTTGTGGTTTATACTTGTTTTCAATTTTAAGTTAATACTATTCTGTTAGAAAAAAAAAGTCCTATGTACACAAAATACAAGGGAATGGGAAATAAGCTTCTTTCCATGAGGCATCTCAGCTGCTTATTTAGGCTCCCTGGAAGGGGGTTGGAACTAAATGATCTTTAAGGTCCCTTCCAACCAAAACCGTCCTATGAAGTTAGTGTTCCTGTACCAAGGACTACTGCAACATTTCTCTTCAGTGAAATATTACAGAGTAGAGGGAGTTTTCTGTAGACAGTTCTGCTGATGGTTCTTACCCCTTTGTCAGGAAGCCCTGCTTCTGAGGCTTATCCCAGACACAAACACGAGCAATGCATTCAGGCATGAGATACTTAGAGAGACTGTTATTTTACAGACTGCTTGGGTACCTTATGTAGCCTTACACAGAAAGTACAGAGTAGATTCATAGAGAAAGGAGTAGCTGGTCTACAGAATCCATTATGAAATTTATGATAAGTAGATGGCAATATAAGCACTTGTTAGAAACTTTTCCTACACAGGCCCTTTTTCCTTGAGTAGAGCATTCTGGTGCTCCAAATACTATAGGATTTTAGGAACTTCCTTAAAGAATTCAGAAACACTGATTAACTTGCTGCTCAGGTTTGCTGTACTTTTTCTGTCTGATTGAACTCTTTCCATCTGATCAATTCTCAGGTATTGAACTTATTTGACACCTTGCCTCAGTAACTTCCTTGGGCTTGCTCGACATACTAATTTTTCTCACTGATTCTTCTATATCTATTCAGAGGCTGAGAGCATCACCTGTGTCATGGTTGATTTTTCTTCTACCTTGCTTATTAAACCATCTTCCCTCCCCCCCGCCAGTCTCTGAGCCATGAGTTGACAGAGAGAGAAGCTGTATGTAGCAGGTATGGTTGACCTGCTCCTTCAGCATCTGAAAGCTTTTTAACGAAAACCTGGCATTGCAAATTACTGAAGGAAGTTCTGCCTCTGACTTTCTGCTTTTCCTTCAGAACATTCTGTGAAAGCCTATTTAGTATCACAAACCATATAAAATGAAAAAATATCTGTCTTCCAAAGGTTCCCTTAGAAGCATATTGGCAGAGGCTTCATGAAAAAAGAAGCCACACATCATGTTAAAAGCTACGAAGTCAGCATGAAGATCCACAGGGGCCAGTGCAGCTTTGAAAGGATGGAGAGTGGGGATGAGTAATGTGTAGGTACTATGTCATGGTATTCTGTATTTTTAAGCACTTACTACTTTCAGAAACTAATACAGAAAACCCTTTATAAACTGGGGCCAGGCCAATCAAGTGACCTCATTTTCATCTAATTTAGATGAGCTATTGCTTTTAAAAACCAAGGAAGGAATTCGACAATTTGGTAACATGAAATACCACTTTCTTTGTGTGTGGCTACTAAAATTGCACTGTATTTAGAAATGAGGCAATCAAATAACTCTTTTGGATTCTGTCATTCCCTTGGGCAGAGAATGTGGGCACCAAGGAGAAAAGTTGAAAGGGAAAAGAAGTGTGGCATGTGACTTAAAGAGCTCCTCCAGTTTATCCCTCTGTCCCATGGCAGGATCATCTCTACCTAGGTCATTTCTTAAATATTTGTCTAATCTCTTCTTAAAGATGTCCAAATGAAGATGTAGTACAGACCTCCTCTGGCAATCTGTTTCAAACTTTTTATAGACTTCATTGAAAGTACAATTTGAGTCAGTCTTGCTTTTGTAGGAACAAATTACTGAGGCCTCACAAATGCCAGGCAGAACAGAGAGGTACCTTCGTATGCTCTATGACAGATGGCACCTCTGCCTATGAAGTCTTGGCTGACACTTGTAAAACCAACTTGAATTCTAATGCTGTCTTACTTGAGGCCTTTTCCAGTGACATATCTTCTGCAGATGTACTCAGCTCCTTCTCTATTCAGGCCTCCAGGTTATAAGTGAACTCATTAGGCAGGACTAGGTCCAAGACAGTATCTACAAAACCTTGCTCAGTAACTCTTTCCACTCCAATCATGCACAAGGGTATGTAGTCTCTGAGTGTACCTTGCTGTGGGTTTGCACACAACCTGAACTGGCCTCATCAACACTCTAAAGCTCACTTACATCAAAGCTCACTTATGAAAATGTCATGTGAACCAGGGACAGGAACATAACAGAATGAAGATATGTGACTCCTACTGCCTCTTCTTTAGCTATGAAGCCTGTTACCCACTATAGGAAGGAAATTCTGCTGGTGTGACATACATATTTTTCTTAACAAATCCATTTCTCATTTACATTTTGCCTTCAATAAATATTTTGCAAAAAATTAGGTCTCCTTTTATTTCAGGTGGAAAGAGCTGGCTTAGTAGAGCAAACCTTTGAAGTAAAGGCTATTGGAAAATCACTTAATAGACCTGTATATTAGAGCATGAAAAGAAGCACTAGCAGCACTTCTTGTCATGAGATATCAGTGCTAAATTATGAATATAGAAACTACTGTTCTTGATATTGGCAACTTTATCTAGAAAAATGGGATTTTATTTATACTTATTTAAGCACAGTTTCTACTTTTCTTATCAGAAAACACTAGGCAACTTTTAAGACCTTTTTAGAACAGTTTATTCTGAGTTTTCAGATGAACCTTTGAAAAGCAGAATCATTTCTGCATTGAAAATATATGCAGGATCTGTGCAATCCATCCTTTGACAAGATGCATGTCTTTGCTGTCATGTATTTGCTAACAGCAAACCCTCTCATCTCCTTGGCAGGTAGCAGTTTTCCATTTGTTTCCTTGTTTTCTGCCAATGTTTCCTGAAATACCATGTAGTATTTCAGATGTTATCATGCATTCGCACCACAGAGACACTGTCCAGGAGATCTGCAAGGAGATGGTGTAGAGGAACTCCCCAGACTCAGCGCTGTGAAAGGAGCTACAAAAATTAAGAATGCCCTGCTTTGCATTCTTCATTTCCAATGACAGAAGGCCCAGCTTCCTTCTGGGGAGAAGAGCACATTGTGCCAGGGGGAATCTAACATGGTCTGAGCCCTGAAGATGGGCAGCAATGACTTGGCGTAGCACTATCTGTGCTGTCCCAAATACATACTCATGCAGACTCCCCCTCTATGAAAGTAAGTATCCATGTATCTATTGCTTTGGGTGGTTCTGCTTACCTAGGCAACATTGACCTTTACTAATTCGTGGGAAAGTCACCACTTCAACAGATTAAGATAATTGTCTGTTTTCTCCCAATTAAGAACTCAAACTATCAAAGGAGTGTTTAACACCTAATGCTAAAAGCAAAAATATTTTGTATGACTCCTTTATCCTTGTTTTTCCATAAAACAGTAGTGAAAGCTCTAGAAATAATTGTCCTCATCAATACTCAAAGTCTACTTTATGCAAATTTCTAATTCAAGCAGACATCTAAGGTTGCTTTATAAGCAAATAAAATACAAATGATCTCTTAATCCCAAACATAAACATATTAAAACCTTCTGGGAATTACACACTGTAATCTTACACTTACTCAGATGTTCCCCAAGGTGAGCTTTTACTGATTGCCTGCAACATCCTTTTGCACAGACCACACTCATTTGGGGTGTTTGTAATATGCAAGCCAGTAAATCCAGCAAGTTTAAATTAAGCAGGTTGAACATCACCAAATGCACAAAGTCACTTCCCCTCTGTTCCTCTTAAAAGCTAATTGACAGGAAGCTGTATTGCTGGCTGATTGTTAGTCTCTGTGGAGAGCCACTGTTGTCAGAGTGAAGTCTTAGAGATTCCAGTAAATTTGTAATATGAGGAACAGAATCTAGGATAGAGTCAGTTTTAACAGTCATATTTGAACCAGTGTGAACCAGTGTACTTTCACTAACATCAATGAATCTAGACTGATTACAATAGCTGAGCCTTACTGCCTGTATGCAATTAATCTGTGGGGGTTTTTCTGCCTGATTTGGCATCCATTGACAGCCAAAATACATTAATGAGACTGTATGAATTGCCTGTAAAGGCAGGCATATCTTCTTCGAAGCTTCTGCCTTCCTGATAAGTGTGTAGGAGTATTGTATTGCTAGTCTATCCAAAATGATTCGAAGAGTAAACAGTCCTCTCCTTTTGTACCTGATAGGAAGACATAGCACAGGAGAAACACCATATTATGAAACCTTTTTTTTTATTTCTGGAGAATTAGAAGCAGATCCAAAGAAGAATATAAGGCTTTGTACCTCACAATACATTAGTCTTTTGGTGCTTGGGATAGGAGATCTAGAGCTGGTCCTTCTTCCATTCGCTATTTCATATTGACCAGTACATAGAATAAAATACAGGATTCAGTATCCAGTCCTCCTGTTTCCTCTTTCCCCATAGAGTAAATATCTGTGTCAATGGATTACAAAACCATTCACATGCCTACTATTTTTCACCATTTAATGCATCTTATGGTCTTCAGATGTGGAGGTGTATCGTATAGCCCATAAGCTAGAAGGCTGGGCACCCTTCTTGCAGGAGGTAACAGAAATGGGCTTCAGTCTCTGCAGAAAGAAGAGGGAATTGAATTTGTTTTCACCACCAGTCCTGCAGGGATTTAGTAGGCACATCTTAACATACCTGGGTAAAGTCCCTCTGAGGAGATAGGACCTATAGGAAGCATTCCCTAGTCACTTATTGCTACTTATAGGTATATTTTATGAAATGCAGCTATCTTGGAAGTAGTATATTTAACAAACTTTAAGTTTTTCTAAGTCTGGAAGGTACTGTGTAAAATCAGGTACTATTCTGGTTTACATAGACTGTGCTTAGTTATCCATAAACTTCATTGGCTGTTGGATGGGACTTAGGTTTTAAAGATTCCTGCATCATTTTAGGGATGGATGATTTAAAATCTTAAATTATATCTTCCTTTTTATCTTATATCTTCCTTTTTATCTTGTTTAATGACGTCAGATTTGTGCGGAGCTATCATATATCTGGGTTTAGTGAACTGGGATTATTTTCTTTCTTCCTAAAACCCCCAGAATCTCAATGTGCTGAATTAGAAAAATACCGATGTCAACTCAGAAAAAAACCCCAAACCCCTCCTTTGGAGACATCACATGTAATCCCAGTCAACCATGATGAAAAGAAAGGCAAGAAAGGGGGGAGGGAAGGGGAGGGAGGAGGTGGAGACTGTGTGAGATAGGAAGAGACAAAGACTGCAAAACAAAGGTTGAGAAACCATGTGCTTGCTATCTACAAATAAACAGACTACAGAAGGAGATTTATGTAGGTTAAAGGACAAAGGTGGTGCAAGATCAAATAACTACAAAGAAGCCACAGTTGAATAAAGGCTGCATATAAGCAAACTGTCAAACCATCAGAGGAACCACATTCTGGGGTATCTATCAGAGAAAGTGATCTGAAAGAAATACAGGTAATTTAAAAAATAATTGTATCCATTTATGAAAGTGACAAATGGCACCTGTCAGACTGAATTCAGTAACTCAAGATGTCCTATGTCTTGTGTCAGCCTTTCAGTAATAAAATTGTCTCTTGCTAATTTTCTGTGAGGTTTATTTTCTCCTATGGTGGAAATGGGTTACAAAATGTGTATTCTGATTGTTGTTCAGGTTGCAGACTAAAACATTCAGGTTCAGTGTATGTCACTCATTCAGGAGTGCACATTTGTGAAGGATACTGTTCTAGCAGCTGATAAACTGGCGATTGTACTGTCTGAAAAGATTTTTCAGTGTCCTCCATTCCCTGTGCTCATGAAATCACACATGAAAAGACAGCACTACCAATTCTAAGTATTTGAAATTATAGCCAGAACTCTTGCTGTAACTGCTATCACCATCATTCTGTCTTCAAGACAGTAGAATTTCAAGAGTCAGAAGTATAAGATGTCATTTGCCACTTGGTTTTGGAGACAGAAGCTTCACTTTTTATAGTTATGAGGATAACAGCTTACTGTGTCTTTTAAAATGAGAGCTGAGATCCTTCTACATAATTCTAGAAACTGGGACTTCACAAAAATAGCAAATAACGTAGAAAGAGGGAGAGAGACTCAAAAAAAAGCCTCCATCAGAATGCCACTTCTTTGTTCAGACAAAAACATGAACTCAGAAAGTATTCCAGTGACATGAGTGTTTTTATGACCCATCCTTCCTAGCAATGGGGGTGACAGAAAAAGCAGCAACACGGAGGTGCAGTGTGAACGGAGTACTGTTTTGTCGTGGGAGCAGGGATCAGGAAGCGCATGAGGGCAAGAGACTTCCACATGCAATCTGCATCCAACCCATACTCTTCTATGAGTCTATGATTCTGTGATTCCTGGAGGCACCCAGGTCTGATTTTGCCCAAACAGGTAGAAGAGGGGGCATTATCCTTGAAGCCAAATAAGGAAAACTTCGCCTTTGGAAGAAACAGCAGGAACCATCTATGACTTTAAATACTTGTATTTAACAAAGCAGCTCTAACTGCCACTGGCACAGCTTGGAAACAAAGACATTTCTACTTGAGCCAGGTTCAAGTACTCCCCAGCTACTTGTAGTGCTAAAAGTAGCAATGTTGGAAGCCCCTCAGTTCTGGACATTGTGTTCCAGTTAACAAAAATCAGCCTAACACTCCTGACCATGTCCAAACAACTGGGGAGCTGGAGCACAACGTTTTGTGGTCAGTTAGTCAAACATAACATTGCGAGGCTCCTTGACCTTTCAAAACTGGAATGAATTTGACAAACAGGAAAGAGTAGGAATGAAACGGAACAAGTAATTCAGAAACCCTCTGGGTCTAATCTGCCAATGTCTTGCACCTCCAGCCTCATTTCAAATCTCCTAGCAGAGGAATTCATGAGTGTCAGCAGATTTCCAGGGGTGAGAGCAGAATCCTGCACAACCTGCTCCGCCACTTCAGCTTGCATGCATTAGAAGAATGCAGTGTTTTCTCCCTGTTTTATACTGACAGAAATGTGTGTCCCTGTGTATCTCTGGCAAGTGCCAGAGGATTATTAACTGAATGTTCATTGTGTGTGACTGATGAACAGAAGTAAGGACATAGAACAGCTGTACTGGTTCAGGCCTCAGGTTCCTCTCCCCCACAATTTGATTCTGACTGTGCCATAGGCACAGTGTGAAGGAGTGTGATTGGGACACTCCTTCACACTGTGTGTGGGAAGGAGTAAGACTGGGACAAGAGCATACTAGGCTGCTCTCTAACGTATATAGTTATTTCCAGGTTATTTTCCAAAGTCTGACAAAATACTTTTTAGTAACCCTTAGCTGATCTCATGTTTGGGTGTTCTGCCCCCCTAAAAGTACAAAAAAAAAAGTACTTTTAGCCCCCAAACTGTAACAACATAATCATTCTTTTTTCCTGCTTCATTGTCTCTTTCTTAATTATTCCTAATACGTGACTTCCATTTGTAGCTGCTAAGCCAGCACTAAGTGCAAAAAATACACATGGAAGAAAACACACATCTGGGTGGCACAGCTTTTACCCTTATGTTCTTTGAAGCCACCTTTCCCCCTTTCAGGCTTTACCCTGGATATAAATACTTGAATAGTAGCTGAACTAAGGGAGAGATGCAAGTGTGAGGAAGCCACAGGAGAAAATGGGAAGCAGCAGTGCCTTTAAGTGGGGAGGCAGCTAGGGCTGTGGGAGCTGGAGGACAGCATCTGGCTTCCCTTCCAACTGCCTTTGCTCTTTGCTCAGCAGGTTCTTGAGGAAACAGGCAGTGTATTACAGAGGATGAGGTACCGGAACGGCATCAGCCCAGCCCCCTCCTTCGGTGGTTGCTATGGGCAGGATGGTTTTTCCCAACATTTGCCTTTATATTTTTTTTTTTTTTTGTCACTGTGATTTGCATGTTCTTAACTTGGTAGCTGTTGCCTTCTCCTCTGGGAATAGCAGTTGCATTCTATTTTCCTGTATGCTATACTTCAGGAGTATTTACAATGAAGCCTCTGGGGCTGCCCACCCTCACCCCAGTGCCCTGTTTTTTCTCCCCTCACCCGTGGCTGCACTCCCTCCGTGGCCTGATGCCAAGACCTGAGGGCACCCCTTAGGTACTCACAGAGAAAAGATATACAGCAAGGTAAAAAGAAGAAGTAGCTCATGAATAAATAAAGCTGCATCCCACACTGTCTGACAGTCATACAGCTGCCTTCCATGGCTGTGGATCAATACGCAAATTGTTCCTGTTGGTCTGCTCCTGGGGCAAGGCTGCACAAGGACCCAGAGAAGGCACCCTGGGCACGGGAACTAGTGGGTACTCTAATGGTCCGTGCCAGATCAGAACAGTCACTCAGTAGGACGGGTGCCGCTTGGTGGGCTACCAGCAGTGGTATGAATGACACCTTGGTGATCACAACCCTAGGGAAAGCCTCCTCCCTCACAGTGTCAGTGTGTCAGCCCTTCCATGCATTTCCCAGGCTTAGGAAACTTGCAGTATAATTGGTGGTAGTGGGAAATTACATTTGACTTGTTCCAGGGAAAAGATAAAAATAACATAAAAATAAATAAATAAATAAATAAATAAATAAATAAATAAAAGCAAACCCTGGAGATAGATTTATATTGAAAAAATAGGCCTGAGCACTGATTTAGGAAGATTTGAACCTGATGCTCGGACTGACCTCTACCTCAAATAAGCACAGAGCACATTCAATCAAATTCAGTGAAAATTGCATTTAAATGCAGATGTGTGGCTAGATTTCTTTGCAGGGAATCAGTTTTATTTAAGTAATACAATAGCCTTCCCTCTAGGTATTCAGTGAAAGGGACAGTAGCAGACACCCTGGGGATAGGCCCTTTTTCAGTTGCCTGGAAAAAATATTCCTGCTCATGAATCCATTAAAGCAGTAGCTTCCCCTTAAGCCTGTTAACGCTCAGTAATATAGGTCCTTTTGTGTACTCACTAACCATTATCTTTGCTGTGAAAGTTCTTCACTGACACTGCACCTTTTGGACTGAGGAGAGGTGTGTACAAGCACAGCATCCAACACTGCAGTCAACTGCATGACTGGACAAGTTCCAGCCTTTCCAGACCTGCTGCCGCACTGATATTGTACAGCTCCTAATATTTTGCTGCCCTGGGCAACTACCTGTTATGCTTTTTTATTGCAAAGCCAGCCTGCCATAGAAACACTTCCAGCCCACCAGCAATTGCTGTTAGGTCATTAGAGATATGCTAAAACGTAGATTGGTGGATTGCAGATGTACGCATTGGGATTTGAAGCGTGAAGTATTGTACTGCTTTGGGATTAGACTGCCTTCACTCTTGCTCATTCTAGCAGAGCCTGGTGCAAGTTCCCCTGTATCACGTGAGACTCTGTTCATGCCATGGCAGGTAGAGTTGTGCACCCAAACCCTGGCTTTAATAACTATTGATGTCTTTCATGAAATGCAGTACAAAGTGCTGCATGCACCAGCAGAGTGGCCACCTTGATGCCACCAGTAGCTGCCCAGAAGCCAAGGGTGGGTGTGCTGCATGAACTGTTGTCCTCTTGTCCTCTGGATGGCCAGGGATGGAGAGTGGTGCATACGAGCTGGCAGTGCAAGGCAGGCAGTGACACAGAGGCATTGTTTCATAGGACTGAAAGTCTTGTTCCTGAGCAGCAATGGAAGGATGACAAGGGTTTGTTGCACCGATTCCACACACACATGGCTCGTGGCCCTTTAAAGCTACTATGTCTGACCTCAGTGACTCAACACAAGGGATACCAGTGAAACGGAAAGGAAATACCTCAGAGCCATGCAATTGTTTCCAAGCAAGAGGGTTTCTGGTAGAAAGCCAGGTGCCTCACATGGCAGCTGACGGCACAGTGTTGGGGCCAGGCGCTGCTTGCTGTATGTGTGTCAGAACATGGCCTGTCCTCATGCAACCAAAATAGTCTGTGCATTTCTGTGAGCTCAGGTCTGCTATTCCGTTTGTGTGCAGGATATACTGTACATCTGGAATAAATAATTTCTCAGCCTATTGTTACTTTCCTGAGGATCAGACATTTGCTGCTTCTGAACCCTGTTGACTGTATTCAATATCTCTTCCTGTTTAACTTTGCTATTCAACCTCTACCACTTTATTTTAGCGCCAGTCTTTTAATTTTCTCCTTGAACTAGAGAATTTGCCTGACGTATGGATGAGTCACAGATACCGTATTTTCTCTTCTCTGAAACACATTTACATTTTTGAGGAATTACAGCTGACAGCGATACCTTCCAAAATACCCTTTCAGGGAGGAGAAAGGAGGAACAGTGATGCTGAAATCAGCTTGAAAGATAAATAACTGAGAGAAGGAGAGAGAAGTAAGACACAGACAACCTTAGAAGGGCAGCTGAATGAAGGCACTCATTGTGCAGCATTTGATGGCAGTGCCTCAGCTGATAACATTCCTATAATCAGAGACACTGTCATACCTGTCAGCAGCCATTCAAGCATATCCCAGGCAGTTCTAAATACAAATATAAGAAGCAGAAGGGATAAATATGCAGAAAGTCAACTCATTTTCTCTGCTGCTAGCCCAGCATTTTCTGAAGTGAGAGAAGGTTAGTTTATAGGGTGCAAAAATGGGTGTAAAAATGCTGCCAACCCTGCACTACCCCATGATGAAAGCCATTGTACTCATTTTAATTGTGATAGAGTTAATTTTCTTCATCATAGCTGGCATGAGGCTGTGTTTTGGATTTGTGATGAAAACAGTGTTGATTACACAGGGATGTTTTAGTTCTTGCTGAGCAGTGCTCACACAGCATCAGGGCCTTTTTTGCTTCTGACGGTGCTATGCCAGCAAGTAGGCTGGGGAGCAGCAATAAAGACCTGGGAGGGAACAAAGCTGGGAGAGCTGACCCAACTGACCAAAGGGATATTCCATACCATGTGGTGCCATGCTCAGCAACAAAAGCTGGGGGATATAGTTTGCTAGGGTTGCTATTCCCTGGGGACAAGTTGGGCAGCAGTCAGCTGGTAGTGAGCAGTTGTTGGGGGCTATTTTTGCTTCGCTTGTTTTTTCTTGGTTTTGTTTTTGTTTCCTCTCTTTACTTATTAAACTCTCTTTATCTGGTGAGTTTTCTAACTTTTACCCTTCTAATTCCCTTCCCAGTCCTGCTGAAGCCAAGGGGATGAGAGCGAGCAGCTGTGTGGCGCTTAGCTGCCAGACAGGGCTAACCCACAATGTTCACACTGCTCCAGAGGTGTTCCATGATGTAGATGATTGCAGTAATGTATTTTTAAAGCCTTCATTTTTGTCTCAGAGGTCAACTGAAAATGGAAGTTCACAGCTTGTCTTGCATCCCAAGCTTGTTCCTAAAGCAGGTCTCAAGGGTTTTTTTTCCTGTTTCTGGGAGAATTTTTGTGGAAGGTTCTTTTCATAAAGCTGTAGCAAGTATTTGGCTCATAAAGAAATCTGCTACTGAGGTTATTAAGAGCAAAAATTTACAGGACTACTACAGCCTCTATTTCTCTCCAAATTGTAAGCCTGCATGGGACTCAGAAGTCCTTTCTATGAGTAGCAGAGTGAATACCAGGCTTGGCATATGCAGCTATTGACCATATGGGCTAATTCCAGCTGTCTCTTTCCGTGTATCAGAGTATCTTACATAAAAGCTCATGAGATGTTCATCCATGGTAGAGAATATTTATGTAACCATCAGTCATGGCACACTGCAGTTCGCTGGAGCCCTGGGAAGGGTCATCCTGTCCTTCAGTCACGACTGGAAGAAGATCATGTTACAATCTTGCTGCACTGAACAAGTTGTTCCAGCACATCTTTTGTAAGTACAGGGCAGACTCTGTAGCTGCTGCTTTGGAGAAACATAACCAGGAAGGAGTCTGCTCTTTGCCTCTGCCTCTCTTAAGATTTCACTGCACAGCTGAAGGGTTCAGTTAGCAAAACACAATGTGCATAGCCATCCTGCTTGCTGGTTATCTCCTCATTCCCAGTGTCATGCTTTGCCTCATCTGACAGTAACCTATACTGTTCTTGCTATTTCTAGGCAATACATGGGACTGACAGGACAGGAGATTGGCAGCACTCAAGATGTGGAAGGCTGGTCTGCTGGAGGTCTGCATGGTGGGGGACTATTTGGGGTGGGAAGGACAGGACAGCAATAGAGCGATGTATGCATTATCCATGAAAAAGATACCTCTGTGTACTTGCTTACTTGTCTGAAGATCTGCTGATAAATCTCAGAATATTGGGAAAAACAGTGATGGAATAGGGAACACTGACTATTTACTGGGTTTGTTTTTTTTTTAATTTGTATAGTTAGGGCCTTATTCCCCAAATCCATGTTGGATAGGATATTTCACTCCAGTAAAAGATCTGTCCCTCACTTGTTCAAGGGCTATCTTCACCCTCTTGCAGTTCTGGGAAAAACATGACCCTTTAGTCTTCCTGCATATCTCAGTGACATTCCCATGATGAGACACATTAAAGTAGTTCTAGGCAAATGGCCTTCCAGCCCTCCATTTATGTGTGAGGGGCAAGCTACTTTAATATGATCACTGCAAAATGGATAGGTACCTGAACAGTGTACAAATGAGGTGCTGCTATCTGTGAACATAAGTGGTCCCCAGGCAGACTCAATGAAACTGGTAGCACTCTCCTAACAGCAGAAGGTAGAATATCTGAAGGAAGGACTAAGGAATGAATAGATAAGAAATTGAGGCTTCCAAACTATTTTCACCAGGAAAAGTACTGCTGGTAATTCTTACATGGCCATTTACTGCAGTGTCATTGATTACAGTGGAGAAGAAACCCAGGTGCTTTGAACCCAGCCCTGCTTGCTGTGATTAGTATCTGGCAATGGGTTACATTAATAAATGCCCAGTTATAGCTTCACTGCTGTTGCAGTCGCTCCCTGGCAGTATTTTGCTTTGTTTGCTATCCAGTTTATTTCTACTACATTACTTTAACTTGGGTGAATATGTCAGCCACAGCAGGGCTAATGAAAGATACTGGATTCACAGCTTTAGAAACTAAATTGGAGCTCCAGCAAGACATGTCTTTCCTGATGTTTCCTTGCCCAAAATATTGGAAAGGAGAAAAGGGGAGGCTGTTGTCTGAACCAGCAAGTTCCTACTACTTGGAAAGTCCCTCTTGATCATGAGTAATCAGTGCTGTTTAGAAGAGTGCTTGAGTTCAGAGCTGACTGAGGAGTAAGGGGACTTCTGCTGAGCTTGTAATTTCTTGGATATGGCTAAGAGCTATCTGTTGGGTTTTTGACATAATTCGCTTCCCAATAGCTTGCCCATTCCTAGTCAGTTTTGTAGAAAATTTTAAGACTAGGAGAAGAGCAGTGACTGTAGTGCAGGCCTTTCAAATTAACTCAGTGCTTTCAAAATTCAGACAGCCAGACATCTGGGTGCCTTGCTAAGCATGGATTAGCCAGATCCAGCTCTCTCCCTAGACTGTGTATTCTGACAGCTCTTCTTCAATGAAAGTATGAGGAGTCTTATCACTGGAGTTCACTGCCCATTACTAAGTCACTACACATCCCTGCATTTTCCTGTCTTTGAAAGATACCATGGGCCCCAGTGACAGTGTTGTTTTTTTCCTCAAGCATTTAGTGATCTAAAGTAGATCCATAACTCCTATTCTAGAGCTGGCAATAGTGAAAGTCCAAGTGGGTGTCAGCTGTCAGCCTTTCAAACACCTTAGCTCTTGTTCAAATTCACACAGTAGCAGCTAGTGTCTTATCTACACTACATTTCCTTCTTGGCAATGCTGGAGTTAGAACATTCAGAAGTTTGAAGAAGATAAATCCGAAGTAGACAAGGGCAACCAGTTTTTTTCCTGGAATTTAAACCAAAAGCACCTACTACTGCCAATTGTCATGCCTGAGCAACTTGATATCAATCGCTGAGGTTACAGATAGTGCAAACTGCATAAAGAAAGAAAGAAGCATAGGACTTTACAATTCACAAAGGCTTTGCAATAACCCCTTGCTCATTGCCTTTGTTGTCTCACTTGCTTTAGTGCTGTGAATACCAGTAAAGTGCTGAGATATGAAGGAGACGACTCTGGTAGTGTGAGATGAGGGAAGTGGAGCCAGAGGGAAGTAGAGCCACAGGTAAGTGGAGCTCATGCAATGCAATACAGCAAGACTCAAGGCAGCGATGACCTCGTCAGCATGTAGGAATGCCAGACTCCCAGGGCTGGTGGCAGAGGTGTTTGATAGGATTTACTTTCAGGCACTGAGAATGCCAAGATAAAAGCAGGCTTCATAGTACCCTGTTTCATTGCTGCGCTCAAGCTCCTTTGTGTTGATGCCTCTGTGGCCTGTACCTCCAGTTTTGGCTGCTTTGCTTTCTTGGAGAAAGTTGTGCCTTCTCCAAGGAGGACTGTGCCTTCTCCAGGAGGCTTAGCAGCCAGGATAATAAGCTTTTGTGCCTGAGGTTACTTTGGATGATATCCTGCTAAAGGACAGCATTTGCCACTATATCCACTCTGGCACCATAAAAAGTGCCACCATGATAGATGATTTTCCTGATTCTGCCAGTACCTTTTGGGACACTGATTGTATTGAGGCATCAACTTGCAAGCCAGTCAGTTCCTGCTTTGGTCTAACATTTACCTGTGGTGTGGTGATGTTCTGTAATTGCTGGCTGGATGTATAATAGGATTCTTTATAAAGTAATCTCAAGGGATGTCCATCTGGGTCCTTTTATTAGGCCTGCCATTACTCACACTCATATGTGTGTGCCTTCATGTCCTGAATGAATACCTGGTGAGAGTATACACAGAAGGCAGACTTGGATGCTAGGGCATAGCCTCCAAACAGTACCTCAGGATTTTTGGAACAACTTTTGAAGTGCTAAATTTTGCCTCCTCTCTGCTTTGGAATAAATTCAAAGCTTTTCAATTGAAAAGATAAGGTTTTCAGGTCACGCTGGCTCTCAAGAAGTGGCTAGAGCCAACCTTAGAGTTTTGAGACTTCTGTTACAAACTTCCTTAAAAGTATATCTTGGTGAAACATTCCTGCTTGGGTTTAATCAGCATTTCTATAGAATGTCTGAAAACTAAAATGTTTTTATTAATTGTGCACATCAATCAAGGTATCTTTATCTTGAAGATGCCTGTTTACTCTATTTGTTAAGAGCTTAAAGATCACAACAATGGTCAAATAGTTTAACACTCCAGATTGAAAGACTTTTTGAACTTCCTGCTCTGCACAGATTCTGTTCTTTCCCTTTCAAGTGGAAAAATAAAAGCAGTGATTAACAAGTGTACATCTGAAATTGGGAGATCTCCCTACAGACTGCAGAGGCTGCTTTAGGCAGGAAATGTTGTTTCCAGTAATTGAATATGGTGATATAATTTATAGTAGCTCACCCACAAGTTTGCACAAATCAGACATAATGCTCTTGATTAATTAGATTTTCTGTTTATCACAACACCACAATCTTCAGGGCAAAGATGATAGTTCCCTTTTTATTTACAGCCTTCCAGGAGGTGAAAGGCTTCCCAGAATTGGAATTGTTCAGCTTCTCACTTCTTTGCCAGTCATATGGGCTGAATTAGCCGTCCTGTGATCCTGGGACGCATGCAGTATGAGCAGGTATATGCACATGAGCATGTGCTCAGACATTTGGTGCTGTTCTGTTTGAAAAAGATAGAAATAACATTGTTTGGGTTTAATTATTTTTTAATGTGAATTGGGAAAGCAACTTCTAGATTATGAGAGTGGGGTTTCTGTAGTTGATTCCTGGATTGGTTTTGTGGTTTGGTGGTTAGGGGGTTTTATTATTTTTCCCCAGCATTTAATGTCCTTGGATAGTATAATCCCCATGCTAAATTTTATTGCTTGTTCTGAAACAGGTCTGGCTAGCTCCAGTGAAGCAGAACACTGATATAACAGTCTATTATTGTTACTTTCTGTGTTTTAAAGCACTAGGTAGCACATCGACTGAAACAGAGGAGATAATGGGCAGCCTATCGACTGTCTCTGCTGGGATAGAAGGCGATCTGTTCAATTCCCCACATAACACTGCAGCTTTTTTTGCTGCTGAGCACTGTATCTCCATCCCCATGTCACAAGTGCAGGTGTCAAGGTGCTTTCCCGCTACATGACTGTCATGGAGGTTTCTGGAAGAGGGGAGTACTTGGCTTCTTTTGTTGGAGCAAGTGGCAGTCATGACTAAGCTGCAGCACTGGAATATAATGGGAATTTTCAAAACAGGGAAGGAAGAGATAAAGAAAATAAAGGTGGTTGCATGGGAAGTTTTGCTGGCATGCGTAGAAAAGGTGGAACTCAGTTCCATAAAGAAAATAAACTAAGATGTGTAACATTCACTGTAACATTTCAGTTTGTTATTAAGGCAAGTTGTTTTTGAAGTCAGTGGGAGTTTTTCCACTGCTTTCAGGGGATTTTAGATTAGGCCTATCCGATTGTTTCGGTTGTTGACATATATATGGCCCTTTACCTGTTATTTTAAATGAATGCTGCATGGGAAAAGCATCAGTTTCCCCTCCGTTCAGAAAGCACCTAATGTGTTGTAGCTGCACCCATTGAAGTGAACAGGTGGACCCAGCAGCATGGTGTTTATTTACCCAATACTGTTTATTTACAAAATGCTAGGTTTGGGTTTACCGCAACAAAGGAGTTTGTGCAGAGGACATGGCCATGAGGTGGTCCTCTGGAAGATGAACCCCAGGAAGGACCTGGAATGATCTGTCCTGCTGAGCAAGCACTGCTTCAGGGCAAGTCCCCATGCTGGGAGCAGAGGCATACCCTAACCCTATCCGCTTACAGTACAGGTTCTTCTGTGGCACGTGCAGCTTTTGTAGAGAACCCTGCTCTGTGCCAAGCAGAGGGCTAGGGTTTTTTGCAAGGTTTGGGGTGGGTTGAAGTTGTGCTAATCTTTACTTCAGAGATCACAAAACCCTCAGCAAAAAAAACCAGTTGGTCTACAAGCATAGGGAAATACCATCCTTTTCTCTGTCCATCTACAGAGGGAAAGGGGAGAAGCAGAGAGGAGATGCAAGGTCAAACCTGTGGATTCCCATCCCACTCCCTGTTTTTAGTTTTCTGGACAGACCTTTATGATTCTGAGTATCTTGGGAGGGAAAAAACCAGTATTGGAATTCTATTAATTCTTTTAAAAACAAAACAAACCAAAAATAACTTACTTTTTATTTTTAATGGCTAAGAAACAAGTGAGAGTCCCAATGTCTATTTAAATGTAGAATCAGTTTGTGCTTTCATGCACCCAGATTTAGAAGTGAACCTTTGTTTTTCTTTAAGGTCAAATAAGCCATTGAGTGTGCCAGGTGGGTGTTACTGGCCTGCAGCTCCAGACTCTTGGGTGCTAAAGTACTCTGCTGCAGTGCTCCACTACAGATTGGTTTTGCAGTGTCCCTAGTTGGGAATTTTTCATGCTGATACTTTTGTGTGTCCTTTCTGGGATGCTATTACTTGAGATTTTACTGGATGTGTTGAGTCCAGGCCAGACCAGTGGCTGCTGAAGTAAAAAGACTGTATCTCTCAGGATGGGTCCACTGTTCTGACAAACAAAGGGGAAACCTGCTATAACTTCTTAGGTCTTCTTGGTAGTAAATATGGAACTAGTTTTGATGAAGTGTTTAGATGTGTAGTGAGTCAAGCAATATCCCCCTCCCTCTCACTGGACAAGAGGTGAAAAAACAAACAGAAACTTTTAGGATTAATATCTGTACTGTGGCTGGGACAAGCTAGAGGCAGTACCAGGCTGGCAGGATAATAAGAGAAGCTTTTGCCTCTAGAGAGAGAGTCTTGGTTCTGTCAGAACTGGTTCCAGGAAAAGCTGCATGTAGGAGAAGTATTGAATTGCTTAACAGGTATAAGATAGCTTCAATGAACACCAGAGATGACAGAGAATTGTATACAGGTATGATTATTTTGAATAATTGTGAGGGCCACCTCTGATCTGAGGAGGCCCACAAGCAGGCTAAACACAGATCTCTCCTTTAGGATGGTTTATACGCATCCAGCTAAAGAAGGATGTCAGAAGTGAAGGACAATACTGTTGCAGCCGCATCTGCTCGTTCTCACAGGAAACTCAAAGTGCAACAGAAGCATGTTGAATGTCCAGCAAGTGATTTCCATAGGGGTGGCCACAGCTCTGATGGGGAGCATGATGTAGCAGTGATGAGTTGCATCTGGTGTGGCACTCCAGTAATGCAGAGGGGGAGTGGAGTTTAGGGGTAGTATTTCCATCAACCCTCATACATCACCATGTACAGGGTTTGTAGCAGGCAGGTTCCTCTTTAACTAGCATGCTGCTTGGCTTGTGAACCAAAAGGCTGTGGCAGAAAAGCTAAAAATTGAAGATGCCCTTTGGTGTAATATTTGTCTAGTTTTGATGTATTCATCTCTGTATTATCTGAGCACACAATTTCTAGCCATGGCCCTATGAATTCTTGTCTCTCACAAGGTGTAGTTGTGTTTTTGAACTGGCTGGCTGAAATATGAGCCCATGGCATTTAGACCAATAATACCATATGAAGCTGTAGTGTTTTCCTCAGATGCCTGGGTATCCATTAGCTGCAAAGCTGCCAAGGGACATTCCACAGTCAGAGGAAATTGAATGTAGGTGGGCAGCCCAGAGCCCGAGTGCATACTTTATAAATTCTCATTTGTTACACTTATAGGGGTGAGTCACACAATAATCATCCTACTATCGAATTCACCGTTGGGTGTGTTGGGTTTCTTCTTTTAACTCAAATGTTACGTGAAAGTTGCCAATATTTTCTAGGAGTTTAATTTCTGAGAGTGGGAGAAAATGAAGCAAAGCTTGCTGGCTGACAGACACATTTAAATGTGTGCAAACACTGCTTTAGATGTGCACTGTTGGGTTTTTTTAAGTGCCAAGAAATATAGTAAAATACTCTTGTGTTATCTGAGGGACTCTGGGAGAAAAAGGGGCTTGGACATCATTACTGTCTGATGCCAACCAGACATCTTCCAGTATTAGGCAAGCCTTCAATGCTGCAGAACAAGTGGCTAATTGGCCAGAGTCACTAGCCAGGTAAGTAGGCGCTCACCAGAGGCATATATGAAATACTTACCTGTTGTGCATATATATGAAATATTTTGCCCACAAGGATTAACCCAGTCTGGAATAAGATAGAACTTGTTTGGGTTTTGTTATTCCTAAATCAAGTTTTTAAAGCAGAGAGTCTTTTCCAAGAGAACTCTTGGGGTAGGGTAGTGTCTGGTGCAACCTACATTGTTTATGCTAAACTCCAAGTGATTGGCCTGTGATGGCTGCCACCAGTCTGCGTGCTGCTCTACACAACCAGTGTTTCTGTGGGGTTTGCTGAAACCACAAGGGAGTGGACCTGGAAAGAACTCCTCAGAGACTGGGAAGATGTGTGCATCTTGAACATCAGCCTGTGCCCAATATCTGTGCCAGTGCCTGTTAGCCATGTTGCACACAATAATGGTCCATCCCCTACAGGAAGCAGTCCCAAGGAGGGTTTTCTGCCAAGGGTTCCTCAGGATTTGTTTCTCCTATGTTTCTCTGTGGTGTTTCAGGCAGGGGAAGGGTGGAGTGATGTCTTGGTCAGGGGTGTCTTCCAGCTCTTTTCCTCTCCTGTGGTAAAAGAAATTTAACTTGGCTTCTAAGGCCACCAAGGTTTTGCCTAGCCTGCTGCAGGCTGAGTCGCCATGAGTCATGGGCCAGTACCATTTGATACATCTCCTCCAGCTGGCAGGAAACAGCTTGTAGTCAGAGAGGCAGAAATAGGGGGATAAAGGAGTATCAGCAATGAAAGTCCTCTCTTTGCACTTGGTTATTTCTTGGATTAACCAGTTTTAAAAGGCAATAATATCCTGACAGTATAAATGAGGAGAAGTGTGTTTCACTTAGGTGGTGTTAGGAATTCATTCTCTACTTTGAAGCCATTCTTCCTGCTCTCTGCTTTGTCCTTTAAAGACATCCTGGAAAAGGCACACCTCTTTATTCACACTGCACAGTTGACATGTAATTCTGCTTCTTTTTTCCCAAACTACACCCTAAGGGAGCAGAAAGGCTACAGAAATGCTACCTAGCTCTGAGACAAGTCAGAAGATAGGCGCCCTCCTCAGCTATGTGCCATTCTCCTTTTGTAGAACTACTGGCCCAAAGTAATTTCATTGTTGAAACCAAGTGTCTTGCAGGCCACAGTAAAATGAGGAGTGAGGAGCTGATGGGGTTTTTTTTTGGTGAGGATAAAAATACTTTCTGATAAGTTTAATGCAGTAATTGATAAGAAGGAGACAATCACTGTCTTTGTATTGTGCACATAAGCAGCACATCAGGCCTTGACTACACATCGGTGTCCCTTGATTGCTACCAACACAGGCTTGGCAACCCCAAACTCATATCTGGGTACTTCTAAGCCTGTCTCCCCTTCATTTACTTCCAGTGCTCAGAGGTGGTATAAGCAGGCAGGAACTATTTTCTAGTTCTTTGTTACTTAACCTCCCTTCTTCCTAGGGAAGTTGAGGGGCATGCCAGGTGATGTACTGTACAGGTGTCTTTTGGATGCTGGCTTGGGCATCTGGGGCTTCCCAGTCCTGTGCAGTCACAGAGCATTTCCTGACATTGTTCCGTAGAACAGCTATTTGTTCCATCATTTTTCCACCAAAACTCCTTTTCCCCACCGAGCTATTCTTGCAGAGGCTGCATTTCAGTGGTTCAGTGACCCATGTATAAACTAGCCTATCCACCAAAATGTTCAAATTACTATTTTGCAATTTGAAATGAGCAGTGCCACAAAAGTGCTAATCGTTGTCAGTTGCTGTTTTTGTTTCCTTCCTTTGGAACAAAAATGAAACAGTTGTGATAAATAAGACTATTACTCATGCCTTGTATCACTATCTAGTCTGAATCTCAGATGAGTGTTTTTCCCCTGCAGGACAGATAAATTGCTGTCTCTCTGGCCAATTTGCAACTTGTGTATTGCATTTTGTTTGTTACTTATCCCCATTGATTCAATCTGATGTGCTGTTTTCCTTTGCTTGCCCCTCCACCGTAGCACAACGCCTTGTCACACATGCTGCATCCAAGCCAGTGCTTTAAGACCTTACCTTTTGGGTTTGCCTGCCTCACAGTGCCTAGCAAAGCTGAATCAGCAAGGACTCTGGCCATACAACTGAAGCTTATAAAAGCTTTTTCATTAACATTAATGGGAGTTCAATCTTTTTTGGTATGCTGCTGCACATACTGAATTCCTGATGATTGTCAGCATAACCAAGTGGCACAAAGCCACTCCTGTGCAGGCTAATAGTGTGCTCCTGGCTCCCACTGATATATAACTAGAACAAGACACATGGTAGCTTTTGAAGATATTGTCCTTAGACCTGTAGTGCATTCTAGGAATTTGATATGGAAGGTACTACAGATGTGTAGATCAGTACTCTGAAAGTAGGACAATAAATATAGTTGTGGTATTTAGCTAGCTCAGTGACTTCTGTTGTCTAGTACAGTGTATCCAAGAGTGAACAAAATAAACTACTTCAAAGAAAGGTGCGAAAAATTCCTTCATTCCACGTTATTTATTTCTGGGATAATTGCTGCTAGGACTTTTTGCATCCCACCATATTTAATAGCTCCCTAATGCACTGAAGCTTACAGATGTATATATCTTCCAAAGCTCTCACATCGTTTTTGAGAATATTTATGGTGCTGTATGTTCTTGTTTTCTGTGTCAGTGACTGGTCCTTTTGTCTCTGAGATGTTTGTGGGGCCATTAAGGTGTTACACTGTAACATGTCCCACTATAAAAACACTTGTTGCTCATGGGAAACAAAGTATCTTCCTCTGACCTGAGAGGCAAAGCCCAGCAAGTAAAGTGAATGTTGTTGAATGGTAATCACAGAAGTTATTAGGGAACCATGTTTCAATTCCAATCTTGAATGAGGTTACTCATAAAAACAGGGAACAGGGATGATTACTTTAAGAACTTTGACAGACTTCTTGTCTTTGTCCTTTTAAATAAATGCAATTTAGTTTATTCCTCCCCTTGTGTAATAATCATGGGCTACTTCTGCTGTGCTCTTTAAGTATGTTCATACTTCTACCAGATGAAGTTTGCCTATTAGTACATCTTGCACTAGAGATTATTCAGGGCAGCTGAATCCCAGTTCTTGCCCCTTTTGTGAAACCCTGATCATTAGGAAAGGTGAATGATGTTGTATCTGTAGAAGAGCAGAGTGTCAGTTCTGTCCCATTTTTAGTTTGTATCTCATTACAGACATCCAGTTTCCGTGCTCACTGAGTTTTCCCTTGGTGCTTGTTAGCTTTTCTTTTAGTGCTATCTCCTCATCTTTCAAGGATGCAATATTCACCTCTGCAGGGCAAAGGATCTCGGTAGGTAGATTGTTTTGCTGAGGGAAAAACACACACACAGTTCAGCGTTTAATGAACAGACTCCAAAGAGGTGCATTAAATCAGCACTTAGGGCTGAAGGTGTATGGAGAAAGAAAGATAAAATATTGTCATCAATGGCAAAAGAAGTTAGAATCATAGTATCATAGAATAGTTAGGGTTGGAAAGGACCTTAAGATCATCTAGTTCCAAACCCCCTCCCATAAGCAGGGACACCTCACACTAAACCATGCCACACAAGGCTTCGTCCAACCTGGCCTTGAACACTGCCAGGGATGGAGCACTCACAACCTCCCTGGCCAACCCATTCCAGTGCCTCACCACCCTTACAGTTAAAGAACTTCTTCCTTATACCCAATCTAAACCTCTCCTGTTTAAGTTTGAACCCGTTACCCCTTGTCCTGTCACTAGAGTCCCTAATGAAGAGCCCCTCCCCAGCATCCCTATAGCCCCGCTTCAGATACTGGAAGGCTGTTATGAGGTCTCCACGCAGCCTTCTCTTCTCCAGAACAGCCCCAACTCTCTCAGCCTGTCTTCGTATGGGAGATGCTCCAGTCCCCTGATCATCCTCGTGGCCCTCCTCTGGACTTGTTCCAACAGCTCCATGTCCTTTTTATGTTGAGGACACCAGAACTGCACACAGTACTCCAGGTGAGGTCTCACAAGAGCAGAGTAGAGGGGCAGGATCACCTC
>NDXB01000393.1:269158-297863 GCA_002631895.1 Agapornis roseicollis | reverse complement strand
AAAACACAACAGCTCCATGTCCTTTTTATGTTGAGGACACCAGAACTGCACACAGTACTCCAGGTGAGGTCTCACAAGAGCAGAGTAGAGGGGCAGGATCACCTCCTTTGACTTGCTGATCACGCTCCTTTTGATGCAGCCCAGGATACAGTTGGCTTTCTGGGCTGCAAACACACACTGAACCTGCTCATGTTCATGTTCTCATTGACCACCACCCCCAAGTCCTTCTCTGCATATGAAATAAGGACAGGAGGATACCATACTGTAAACACACAGTTAAAATGCTTAGATTTTCTTGTGTTTTATGAAACACTAGAAGACCCTTTGTAGAGCTAGTGCTGAATGCAGGTGTGATAAAGAGCTGAAACAAGGTATGGCTGTTCCTTCCTCATGTGATGTATGTGTGTGAGGCTGTGTCCGGAGATATCTCCCACAGAATAATGGAGTGAGAGAGGCATTGCAGCTGCAGAGTCCTCACACGCACACTGAGCAGATGATGTCTTAAGATTTGGACTTGTCATTCCTCCTCCTCATTGTGATATCTTAGTCTCCCTGCCAATGGCCTCATGGCATTCCCCTGCTAATAAATGCTGTGGTTCCTTCCCATGTCATCCCCTATCTGCACCCAGCAATTTAAGCCCTAGACATTCCCACTTCTGTGCTATGCTGTGCTGCCTATCCTCAAATTGCATGCTCCTTCAGGCAGGAGGAGCCTCTTTCTATATCAGAATTTCATAGAATCACAGAATGGTTTGGGTTAGAAGGGATCTTAAGGATCATCTGTTTCCAACCCCCTACCATGGGCAGGGACACCTTCCACTAAACCAGGTTGCTCAAAGCCCCATCTAAACTGACTTTTAACACTGCCAGGGATGGGGCAGCCGCAACTTCTCTGGGCAATTCCTAATTTCCTTCTGCATTGAGACAATGGTAGCCAACTCTTCTGTGAGGAGGCAGTCTGGGCAGTGGTGACGCAACTTTACTTCTATTATGTGGGAAGGTCAGAAATCACTCATGCTCTTGTTTGCCTTCCTAAGGGGCCCCTGACCATCAGGAGCTGAGAATTCATGCATTTCTGGGAAGCAGTTTGTGCTAAGAGGTCTCAAGTGGGTAAACCACAAAGTGATCTACTCCAAATGATCAGATGCACGCTCTGATCCTTGATAAGCAAACCAACTTCACTGCTTCCCTTCACTGTCCCACTCTTCACTCTTCTTTAATAGAGTCCACTTCTCCTGATGTGTGTCTCTTCTAGGTCATGCCAACTAGATGTCTGCACATTATTCTCCTTTCTCTGAGCATTGTTCTCTGAATAGCTTGTATACATTTTGGCTCCCTTGCCTGAATGATTTAGTTCTTATCTCACTGCTTTGCAAAAAAATATTTCTCTTTTTCCTCTCAATGTGCCTCTCTTGGTTGTGACTGACATTACAGCAACTCCAGTTTCTGCAGGAGACTTTGTTTCTTCTCCTCCTCCCACAGTAGTGACAGTTTTTTGCAGCTCTTCAGAATGAAAGTTTTGCATACCTGTATATGTTCCAGGGATCATACTCTTGAGCCTCCACTCTTATTCACAGTATTCTCCTGTAGGAAGAATCACTCTTGAACATGCAAAGTTTAACTTAAACGTGGGCCCAAACCAAGTGTGGTACCTCCACATCTGTGGATGTTGAGTGAGAGTCAATACCTGAGTCTAAGTCCATCCTTGTCATGAGCTGATACAGATCTGCGGATTCAAAAACTTACACCCACTGGGATACATTATAATCAGGATACCATTCTGAATTTTAGAGGTTAGGTGTGTTACTTCTCAGGCAGCTGGAAGCAAGGAAAATTTCAGATGATGCAGCTTTGCAATGCACTTTCATTCTTTTCCACTCTTTCTACAGCACAGAGAAAACAATTCCCCTTCTGGACTCAGGAATAGGGATCAAGTAAAGTAGTAACTCAACAGGAAGGAAGAGAGACTTGGCTGTTTGACTGTATTCTCCATTTGTTGCCATCTTTCTGGTGGCTTTTTATAGCCCCTTGTAACTCAGACAGGCTAGAACATCCTTGAACTAGCAAAGAGATGCCTCTGGAAAGGCAGCATCCATGCAGTGGCGGAGTCCTTTTATAGAACAGGGTCCTATGGGGTAGACTGACAAATACTTTCACCAATGTGCAGTTATGCTATTTAGATATCAGTGAACACTTTGAAGAGCATCCTCATCATGGTGCTGCATATCTGTTCTGCACGGCTTAGTGAAGAGGAGTTAGGGCAAGTTGCCATTGCCAACAGTAATGCTACGTTTATGTTGCAAAGCAACTGTAGTGGAGATGGGTGAGGAAATCTGTCCAAAAAGACTTTTCTACTTAGTAGCAAGAAAGAGAAGGGGTAAAGGAGAAACCCCCATACAATGAAATATATATTTTACCAATCCAACTACAGAGTAGACAGACATTAACATACCTACTGTAATGTACATTTCACAGAAAACCCAAGAAAAGTTCAAAATCATCTTTCAGTTTTAATTGAACAGGACTGAGTTCTTCACTTTTTTTCTCTACAAAAGCTTTCCTATTGCTTGTATTTGAATATTCTCCCAATGTGCTGTACAAAGCCAGTGTATCTCCTGCCTTCTTAAAGGCTATTGGGCTCCATGAATATGGTAGGATTTCTTTAAGTGCATGTTTACTCCAGTCTTTTCACTAGACTTTTATCTTTGTATCTAAGCACACTAAAACAGATGTGCTTCCACTTCTTTTTTGTTTCTTCCTGATAGAACTGGAGCCAAGAGCTGTGTAAAGTGGCAGCAAATTTTTGTTTCCCACTGCCCTTGACAGGGTGGATTTATACTAGAATAACAGCCAAGCTATGTATCTCTGGTCTCCCACTGTAAGTCACGTTGAGATCAAGAAAAAGGGCTACTTTAGCAATTATATTGGAAGATATCTCAAAAATAAGTAACATCTCTATGGCTCCTAGCCCCAGTGTCTCCGTATGGACTCGCCCAGCTGGGCATCTGTGGCTTTTTGGCTGTAGTTCAAGAGACACAACTGCTATTCACATGTGTTTTTCAGGGTCTCCTTTTCTGCCTCATCCATCTCCCTATACCCACAAGGCATCCTGGGATCCATGTCTATCAAGTTTCAACACTGACTTGCTGCAAATGAAGATGGCCACCATCCCCAGCAGATCAGTATAATCTCCTAATAAAACATCCACTGGTATTGACAAGAAAGCCCTAGGGAATATATCTTCTCTAAACAAAATGATTAAAAGAGATGGTTGGGATGCTAGTGCTTGATTGAAGGAAGAAATACTTTTTCTAGCAGAAAAACGAGCACTTAAAAATGTTCAGCCAGCCAAGGACAGTTATCTGGCTGATGATGTTCAAGTACAGAGGGCAGTTAATTCATTTTAAATCCCTGTTGCTGTCAGATGAGTGACTGGAAAACACCACCATGCTGGCTGTTGCTCTGGGTGTTGTCAATGGGACTATGGTGATGATTGGAACCGGGCTTGTTGAGTTCAACCCCTCTTCCTTGCCATTACTTCTCACTGAGTGTATTCAGCTGATATTCCACCTTACAAGCCTGCAGAGGTAGCCTGGAGCATGAATGTGAAGAGGGGGATTATTCTCTGCCTCCCAAAGTGTAGCCTGTAATACACAATCTGCTTCCAAGGTTTAGCTGATAATGTCCTGTTGCTTCGGGAGCCTGCCCTGTATACCAACTGCATACTGTGGCAGCAGTGGCCCCAACAGGAGAAGCTGTTCTTCCTGTCAAAGAAAATATACAGGCGTGACTGAAGTGCATGGAGAATACACTGGCTGAGGAAAACAAAGCTGTTCCTCTGGTCTTTCCCTCCACTGGTGTGTTTTAAATACTGAGTCACAAAATCTTTTTTTCCACTCCTCTTGGTTGCACTGGGATGATGAAAGGAGAGTGAGCTGCTTTGTGAGGGATACAAAAAGGGGAGGTTTCTAAACTTACTCAGAAGCCTTCAGAACCCCGTCCCTCCTGGGATTTGCCTGCAGCAAGAACCAAACCACTTGCTTGGATTTCCTTTAACTCATGTGGGTGAAACACTTCAAACTCACTCACATCTTACGAAGAGGGAAGAAAAGCTTGAGAACTGGCATGCTTCCCTGCTGCCCCTCTTTCCCTGTGACTGTGAAGATCTGAATTCAGATGCTTGTTTGCACCAGCACAACAGAGAGAAGCTTCCCTGTTTTGTCTCATTTAGGAGAATTACAAACCAAGGAAGCAGTGCTGTTGTGTACCAAAGGCAAGCATTACCTCATCACCACACAGTGTCATTGGCTAGAGATAACTGAAGGAGGGGTGCTGGTGCCTACCCACTTGGTGAGCACTGGATTTTCTCATTATCCCTTTATTTCCAAACTGACCCTTTTAATGGATGTCACCCATAGGGACAGCCTGCCTTTGTGGAAGCGTGTTATAGAACCTGGGAGGAGCAGCCCAAATGTGATCATAAAGGGATTGAATAAGATCAATAGAAACAATTTAAAAATAAGTAAATTATCTTTTAAATGCAATGCGCAATTGTGCATTCAATAGGGAACTTTTAACAATCCTTTTAAAATTGCTATTAAATCCCACAGAACAGCTCTGAAATTATATAGCCATTAGAATCCATAGGGCTTCTTGGGTTTTATTTTTTTTCATAGGTCTCTGTATACTTCCTAAGGCTAAACCATGTAATTTTTATTCATGACCACCCTTTGCCATTGGTTTTCAGAAAAGTCATCACTGATTGCAGTGAGCATGAAAAGCCTGGTGATGACATTACTTACCTCTTGTGAGGACCTGATTTCTCAGTCATTGAGAACATATTGCCGTGTTGGGAGACACAAGGAAATTAGGATTCCAGCACTAAGATAAATCCAAAAATACTTTCTGGGAGTCAAAGTTACCTCTGCTTTTACAGACAAGGAGAGCAACAGCAATTTATGTTACCTGCTAATGTGATAGCTGCATGAAAGCAGCAAGACTAGAGGCATTGTGTGAATCCAAACAATGCTCTTGCCACTGGCCTTGGTTTTCACTTCAGTCTCATTTCTGTGAAATTCCTTTTGGCATAAAAGCAATTCAATGTAAATTAAGCAAGGATCTCAAGGTTTGTCTCTTGATGAATAACATGGACAGGTGCAGACCCAGCTCCAAGACCCTCTTCAGCATCTGTGCCATACAAAGCTGTATGCCATGTGTGCTGCGAATGGCCTTTAATCCTTTATTTCCTTTATGGTGGTTATTAATAGGGGACTGAATTCTCTCTCTCTTTGTCTCTCTGATGTCGTTTCCTTTGTTTCCTTTTAGAAGCAGCACAAGGGGATAGAGAGCAGACAAACTGCATTATCCTGGTAATTAGCTATCTCAGCAATATAGTGGCACCATGGCAGTGGTAATGCTGTGTAACAATTTGCATACATTAGTTTTGATGTCCCAGGGAAGCAATTTCTGTAGCATTTAAGAGGAAAATAAGGAGGAAAAAAGGGAGGGAAGAAGGGTTGAGATGTTGTAAATATATGACTGTAATTCAGAATTATATTCAAAGAAACAGAATGAGTGAAGCTCTGAAAGTGCTTGGAGTTCTGTTAATATGGATGAAGTTACTCCTGAAGCAGTAATTTGACAGTGATGATCCAGTTTGGAGCATGTAGGGTCCAGTTTAGGACCCACTGATCTCAGTCAGTCCTGTGGGTGCATACTGTCTCAGCTGTAAAGACATTGTGTCCTTGCATGTACTGCACTCATGATGCTGCATGGCCACTGCACCCTCCCTGTGTTGCTGCCTGGCTTGTGGATTTCAGTTCCTGCAAGGAAAAGAGCTCTGAGCAAGAGACCTGCAAAACCTGTCAGAGTATCAGATGATCATGTACTAGCATTGTTGCCATTGGAGAGACAGAGCTTTGACAGTGAAAATTTCTCTCTCACTGCCAAAAACCTTTGCATCTTGGGCTCCTTTTTGCACAGGCAAAACCAAAAGCCCTATTTTCCTTTGATCTAAACCACTTTGTGGTGGTAATGGTGCCACCCTATAGTTATCCCAGCATGCCTTTTTGCCCAGATTGGTTGAAACAATTAAATCTGAAAGAGGGGTCCATGGTCTGTCAGGCAGTAGGGGAGGGGGTACCCCAAGCTGGTTTCAGATCAGTGGGAGTCTGCAAGCTCTGTGTTCACAGGTATTTCTCCACTTTGATATCTGTGTGACCTGGCAGCATGTGGCCCCTAGATCATCTTCCTGTTCTGCTTGATAATTTACTCTGTGACTCTGGGAGGATTACTTAGAATCTGTGTGCCTGAGTTTGCCCAGTCATAACTTGGTGTATTAATTAAACAGCTTTCTCAGAGGAACATGGTGAGGTTTAATGAATTCATGCTTATAAAGTAATTTAAGATTTCAGATGAAAACTGCTAAAGAAGTGCAAAATACATTACAATTAAAACAGAGAGGATACAAAATAATAATAATCAAAAGGCCCTGAAGCTGCTGATCACTGTAAAGGGGAAATATTTATACTTGAAGTTACTAATAGAAACATCAATCCCTGTATTTCAAAGTGGAAGTTTTCAGCTACATAGCATTAGTTAATATGCTAGGTATCACTCAGCTTAGTATTTCCATTGTCTTTGCACAGAAAGAAAAATCTATTAAACTGATTTACTTTGGATTTATATCAAAAGGAGATCAGTGTTGTGCCAAAAATATGTCAGAATAATGTAAAGCCCTGTCGTGTTTGTTCATGTGGCTATCTTTACTTGCAGCAAGATGCTGAATCTATCGGATGATTCACCCAGCTGAGTTCAGAAGCTTTTGTGCAATTGGGGCCTTATTGTGCAGGAGCACTGGAATGAAAAACCATTTTCACACCACAAAGAAGTCCACGCAAAGTGCCAAATATTTGGAAAAGAAACCAAAAGTGTGAAGCACATGCCAAAGCCTTTTCAGCAATCATAGATTTCATTATGTAGCACATAAAACACAGGGATTAGTGTGAGCTCACACACCTCTATAAAATGAATATTATCTTTGCACATGGCCAGCCAAAAGGTGAGAAGAGGAAGGCAATGATTCTGTGAGGTTTTTCAGATAAAGCAGTTGGAGAAGCATCAGAGCAAAACCACAGAAGACCAAGCAAGAACAATTCACATTCTGGATCTATATGCTGGTTTCAGATGGGATAGAGTTAACTTTTTTCCTAGTGGCTGGTACAGTGTCATGGTTTGGCTTTGGCTCTGAGAACAGTGCTGATAACACACCAATGTTTTACTTGTTGCTAAGTAATGCTTACCCTGATCAAGGACTTTTCAGTCTCTCATGCTCTGCCAGTGAGGAAGGGCACAAGAAGCCAGGAGGGCACAGCCAGGGGCACAGCCAGGACAGCTGACCCAATATATTCCATAGCATACAGTGTCATGCTCAGTATATAAACTGGGGGTAGTTCTCTGGGAGCCACCAATTGCTGCTCAGAGATAGGCTGGGCATTGGTCAGTGAGTGGTGAGCAATTGTATTGTGCATCACATGTGTTTTTTTCTTGGGTTTTATTCCTTCCTCTCTCTCCTTTAAATAGCTATTATTATTATTGTTATTACATATTATTTACTTTATTTCAATTACTAAACTGTTCTTATCTCAACCAATGAAGTTTACCTTTTTTTCTGATTCTCCTCCCCATCCCACTGTGGGGAGGAGGGAAAGCAAGCAAACAGCTGTGTGGTACTTAGTTACTGGTTTATACTAGTAAACTAGTATGATAAACCACGATAGTCCTTTCAAATACCAAAAGTGAGATTGAGACTGTTTAAGATTTACACCAATTGGCTCAATTGTAAACCCTATAAACCACAATCCTTGCTGTGCAGCCTGCAAGGTCTGTATCCACCCCTCATTACAAGGGGTGCAGCTGATCCCTTGGCAGGGAGGGTAACTGCCAGTAGGTCAGTGCAAGCTGTTAACCTGGGGAGGAGATGTAGGAGCTGGGCTACCTTACAGGTAAGGACAGGTCCTCAGACAATTGATACGGTTTCTGTGCTTTATATACAGCTAATACCAAATGATGGGCTGTGCAGTAGTTTAAATAAACTTGGCTTTCCTGTTATGGGGAAACTTACACATGCCCTGTCTTCAGAGGTCAGTGCCAAACTGAGAGAGAAAAGATAAGAGAGTATGTTGACTATTCAGAAATGTAGGGGCTGAGGCTGGACTTTGAATTTCAGTTTCCTAGGTGTATGTATGAAATTTGGCTCTCACATGAGTAAAACAGTAAACATTTTTAATGTACTCTAGGCACTGATGTTGTTTTCACAGTGCTGATCCCTCCTGAGAGGAAGTGGGCATTTGTCTTGGCATTTAAAAAGTCTCAGAAGCTGTTCTAGGCACCACAAGCCTGAAGGGTCCCTGGGAAACCATCATCATTCTGGCTGACACCAGTTTGTCAGACGCTTCCTGAGATTTGAGAGGTCTCTGGACTCAGCTTCCCATTTTGCAGCTGGGCAGCTAAGGCATTGCTGGTCTGGGGACAACAAACATACAGAGCCTTGCTCCCGTAAGCTGATTCCTGGCTCACCCTCAGATGATGAGCTCCCAGAAAGGCAGATTGCACTGAGGACTGTATATGATGTATAGCTCTTAACATCCTTGGACATTGTGTTTCAGTGTAGTATACATTTTAGGGACTTGACAGGGAATGGGAAAGAAAGAGATAATCTGTCTCTACTGAAAAGACAAAAAGAGAAATGTGGAAGGTATTCCAGCCCTCTGCCACAGAAATACCTTGATGTGTTAGTCATCTGAGTGTTTGCAACATGTTCTGACAGTTCTGATGCCAAACCTGTGACTAAAATACTGAGGAAAGCCAGGTGTCAATTGTCTTTCTAGCAACAATTGGCATCCCAGATATATTCTTTGGAAAAAGTAATTTTTGTGTTAGATATCTTGGGGTTCAAATGTTTACAAACCCAAACTCTGAGTTAATGCACACTCCAGGAAGTATCTGTGGGTCTGACAGCAGCTGCTTTTCTAGAGTGGTACAGAAAGCCTCAGCCCTGGTGTGAAAGTAAATGTGAGGGTGCCTTCACTGACAGCAACTTCACAAAATATGAAGTTTCCTTAGTGCTGTGGGCAGATATGACCCAGCTGTGGAGCTGGGACTGGGATACATGAAGTAGTTCATGCCTACAGACAACTGGTCTGGTCTGAGGAAAGGGAGGAATAATTTTCCCATTAAATCTATGATGGAAGAGGTGGGAATAGGGTCCCTATGTTCCCTGTGTCCGGGGATGTTCCAGGCTCAGGAAAGCAGGTGGAGGCTGACAAATGAGCTGGATACAGCAGTGTAACAGTGGGCTCTCAACTTGCTCCCCTCCCCTGCTGAGTGTTAGAGTCCTGTTCTGTGCCAAAGGAGGGAACTTCGGAAACTTTGGAATTTGGAATGGGTACCAAAGCCCATTAAGTTATGAGGAGAAGTGATCATAAATACGTCTGTAGTGGAAGACATAGCTCTTGCTTAGAGGTGTCTGAATTATCAGAGGGTTTAGTGCTCACTATATTGGATTTTTACTTCTTTTGAGCATTTCAAGTTGTCAATAAAATACTTAAGTATATACAAATGTGCTGACTGTGGGGAACTATAGGTGTTAAACCAGAAAGGACCATGAAATATCCTGGGTTCAACTTCCTCCCTATAAAGGCCAATACACTTAATCTGTTTACTTGCATACTGATTTCAGTAACTTCTGCTTGGCTAATGCAAGTTTCAGGATGTCAAAGATGAAGAAGTCACCATGTCCTTTTGAGTTTGTATCTCTTACTGGATGGGCTAGGGATGAGCCTGGTAAGAAGAAAGACTGAAAATAAGGTTTATTTATACCTAATTGTGTGACTTGAATGTTTAGCCCCTTACTCTAGAGGTTTGCTAGCTGCTTGTTTATCCCAGGGAAATAATTTCCGTCTACTTTGTCAAGTAATTTCTTGATGTTTGTCGTTTATCTTGACTTCCTTGTTCTAAGCAAGATGAGCTTCTTCATTCTTCCACTATAATGCATTTTCTGTGACTGACTGAGAACTTTTCAGGCTCCTTTCTGCCTTTCTTTCCATTTTTAATGCCTTTTTAAACCTTAGGTAACAGATTTGTCTACAGTATTCTAGCACTGGTCTCGCCAGTTTCACATTCTCTTGATAAAAATGTTTGCTCACTCCTCCTCTGTTTAGATAATCCTCTCTTATTGTATAGGGTCAAGAACCATGGAAATGAAAGTGGAAATTCCTTTATTCTAGTTCCAAATATAGCTAACTGCTTGGAATTATGTGGTGTAGATTTCTCAAAGTAGAAAATGAAAATATATTAGATAGGTAAAGGAAACGAGACAAGAGCCTGAAAATAGCTAACTGTTCTAGAATAGAGCTGATATTAGCTCATTTCCCATATCTCTAAACCTATTCTTAGGCTAGTCATTTACTGGATGAACTCTCAATGTACTTCTCTCAACAATGTAAGGAGATCTAAATAAAGTTTGGATAAAACACAGTCCACCCTGTGCTTGCTGTGTCTGCATCTCTGTTGGGATTTATACTCATGCGCATGTCACTGCACAGCTGCTGGTTGTTTTAGTTATCCAGTTTTTCATCTTCTCACTGATCTGTGAAGAACATGGGTGGAGCCTTTCTTTTCACTTGGAGGAGATGTTGAGCCATGAATGTGTCTGTGTTGCTAACAATTTTACATAAAACTAAGCACTATAATTTTATCACACTGACAGTGATCCTACCTGTATTACTCTTCAAAGTGTGAATATGGAAGCACTCCAGTTTAGGATTATAAACAAAGGCTACAAGTAGATGTTTAAATATATGTTTTCAAAAAAATGCATTTCTTCAGTCTGAAAATGAGACTGCCCAAAATGACATCGATCAGCCTAATTTCCAGTGGATATTTTGGAGAACCCTTCAGACTCTGTCAAATTCTTGGAAGTACTTAAAGTAAAACAGAGCTTTTCTGAGTATCTAGCCCATAAAACCCAGAGCAAATGAAGCAGAGGATTTCATAAGTTAATTAGAAGTGTGGTAAACCAAAGATGATTTAAGTAAAAATCATTAAAAATTTAGAGTCTGAGATTGTGTGTATACCAAATTTCTACAGTTATAACAGGCCAGTGGATGTTTTATGTTTATAATGCACCAGTGGACCATCCCTGCTCCCACTGCAGCCAATGCAAATGACTCCAAGAAAAGGCAGGACTGGAATCGCATTAATTGTTCATTTATACATTTACATATATGTGTGTATGTATGTGTATTTAGATAGTTTTCAACCAAACACAGCTCCAATAAAAGTCAAGTCAATCACAGAGTTCTAGCCATCTTCTCTTGTCCCTCAAGGAAGCTGTGGACTCCTTAGCTCTTATTTCTCTAGAGCAGGAGAACGAAGGCTATGAGCCAAACAGGCTATTATTTATTACAATCTGTAGTGGGAGTTATGGCAGCTGTTGATGGTAGTTTTTCATTAACAGTTAAGTAAAGCCAATAAATGTTGTAATGCACTGCGCAATGGCAGATGGTGAGCTACAGGAAGAGTTCATACCTCAACCAGTGATCCGTGTTCATCTCCACTTTGAAATAAATAGAAAAGAGTTTGAAAAAAGATCACCTGTCCAGCCACTAACTTTTACATGTCTGGAAATGTAGTCCAAATATATACTGCTAGCATAAACTGGACTGCTTGCCACCAAAAGGAGAGAAGAAAATATCCCTTTCAGCTGACAATTTGCCTCCTACCTACAGCAACTTTTCAAGCTTATTTTATGCTTGGGGTTTTTTTACAGAATTGAGTGGATGCCCAGGCCTGGAATAAAGCAGCAGCCTGTGGTAAACCTCAAACTTTTACAATGTTCTTTTCCAGAATCAGTACAGGTTAGGGTAGAAACACTCCTTCCACACTGTTCTTTATGTTCCACTTGGCATTTCTCCTGAAAACTTGCCTATATTCTTGTTGAATTAGCTTTCTGTTCAGATTATATTTTAGGCAAAATGTGACCTCACTCAGAAAAGCCTAAACCTGACTGAAATTGAATAATCTGAAAGAGAAAGGTTCTTGAACTTCAGTAATATTTCCTTTAGGAATACTTTTACTACCAGCATCCATTCCTACAAGGTCTATGATTGCTAGCAAAAAGTTCTTGCTTGTACCAGCAACTGCACTATTTTGGATACTGTTATGATGACTATAGTACAGGATATAGAGAGATATTGTAAATAGTTTTCCAGGCATTTTGTAGTGTCTTACATATCTAATGATGGTAATGCACTTCTAGCACTGGAAATTTTACACTGACAAAAATATAAAGGATGGATTGGACGTGGGTACTAAGTAGTTGCTGAGTTTGCTAATGGTCACTAACATACTGAGTCTGGAGCTAGTGGAAACAGCAGTATGGGCCCTCCCTGCTAGTAAATAGGTTATTTGATGCCTGAAGCACCAGTGCGGTTTCTGTACGTTATTGCTGTTATATAGCGAGAATGATGCAGCACTATATTTCCAAGTGAATGCACAAACTTCATGAGTCATAGATATACTCTGAAGGGAGGGACAGAAACTCTTTTTTGGTTTATCTGTACTGCAGTGATTGAAAAGCTAGATTGGATATAAGGAAGAAATTCTTTCCTGTTAGGGTGGTAAGATGCTGGAATGGGTTGGCCAGGGAGGTTGTGAGTGCTCCATCCCTGGCAGTGTTCAAGGCCAGGTTGGATGAAGCCTTGTGTGGCACAGTTTAGTGTTAGGTATCCCTGCTTATGGCAGGGGGGTTGGAACTAGATGATCTTAAGGTCCTTTCCAACCCTGACTATTCTATGATTCTAAAGGCTGGTAAATAGATGCGCTGATGCCCATGTGAAAAAATAACCCAGTGCAGAAAAGTGAATTGGATTAGTGCAGTTTGATCCATGTGCTCCAGGAGAGCTGCTACTCCAAGAGTGGCTGGTAACAGCAGGTATATTTCCCATGTCCCAGCAGCTTCACTACTATTGTTTGGTGAGATCATACCATTTATAGAAAAATCACTATAAACAGCAATCCAGCCAAAAAGCATTGCATAGAGTCTCTGCAATACAGCAAACACCTCTCAGCAGGATCACTAGTGCAAAGATACAGTTAGATGTTGGATGCCGTAACTGGCATTCTGGCTTAAGGACTGAACCAAAAATGTTCTGTCTCCCTCAGTCCCTTGCTGCAGCAGATGCAGAGAGCAGCTGCTTGTAATGAAGGCAGTGTACGACCTGGAAATGCTACTACATTGTATGCCACTTCTTCATTCAGCTGTTGGACAGGAGCATTTGTGAGCTTTGCTGACTCGCACCTCTTTGCAAACACTAATTTCCACTCTTAACCATTAAATGTGAACTATGGCACTTAATGTATCTATGAAATGATGGTTTTCTATAGCTGTTAGGAAAAAATCAGTAGCAAGATGTTCTATGATGACACTTTAAATAATGAAAGCATGTCAGCATTTTTCTCAGTAGGTGAACTTGTGGAAGCTCTTGAGGACCTGCACAAACTACAGGGAACACATTGAGCCCACTGTGACTCTTTTTTAGATACAAATCTTAAATGTGAGAAAAACATGCAGAGACGAAACCTTATTTTTGGATGACACCAAGGTCTGTAACAAAGTGGAGGAACATGAATGTCATGGAAACTATTATTGCTCCCAGTTGATGAAATCCTCTTTATCACTATCAACCTTGGTATAGTTCTTTTCACAAAAAGAACATAAATTGTATTTATTTACTGTTTTCTGTGAGGAAGGTCAATGGGAAAACAGAAGAGAATTTTCCATGGGGGAGACTGCAACAAATATATTTCCTGCCAAGTGGTTGCAGCAACACTGAGATCAGAATCCAGCCTGCCTTTGCATGTAATTAACAAACAAAATGTCTGCAATCTGAAATCAAAAGGTACCTCACACAGATGCTTAGAACACCTCTTTGGGAGCTACCTCTGCTGCATGCACAAGTGGTTACAGGCATCTGCAGTCAAACAGCAGGAGCCTGGGACACTACAGAGGTGGTGACTGATCCAGAGCTCTCTCTCCCAGACTGGAGATCAACCCCAGACTGTAGGAGGACCCCATCTGATTCAGAGGTAGATTTCTCATTCTTCTTAAGTTTAGGCAACACTGATAATTCTGTTAATTTCCAATAGAACTACATGTTCACCTCCTATCTAAAAAACTCCTCATGAGTGACATCAATGGGATGGATGGATATTAAGGAATTATTTCCTTCCACTGAGGTGGCACTGCTCCTTCTTCTGTGGAGCTCATAGTCTTCTCCACCCTGGGAAATTCTTAGTTAAATCTGGGAATTAGCACCAGACACCCTCGGTGGGTTTAGCATCTCTCCCCAGCCTCTGCCAAGTATCCAGCCCCATGCTAGAGGAACAGCACACATCTGGCCAGGTGTGCAAAGCCAGTAGGTGCTATGGTCTCTGCCAGCATAGCCATCTGCTCTCAGCCTACTGGTGTGTGGGAGGAGGTGTGCTGGGCTGAGCTCATGGCAGAGTTCTCAGCTTTATAGAACACTCCTGTGCAATTCTTCTACAGTGGCTTTTGATTTGGCTTCGAGTGATGAGGGGAGAGGGAAGGGGCTATCCTGCCTTTTGTTTCCTCAGCTGGAGACTTCCAGAGTGTCATTTTCTTCTGCACATCTTAAGTCTCCAATCAGGGACAATTATGATAGCACATTATGTAAATATTAAAGACAATAGCAGAGCTTTAATTAAAGCCAACTTTGTTTTTTTCCTCCCCTCCCTCTCTCCCTCCTCTCGACTTAGGGACACAATAAACTTCATCAGCTGCCCCAGATTATGCATGCATTAGCCCGTGAGATTCAGCAAGGCCAGGCTTCTCAAGGACAAAGAAATATACTGAGCTCCAACATCTCACTTTGTTTTCTCCAGCCATCTTTTGTGATGTGTCATGGGAAAAATTCTAATGAGCCTCTCCGTGCTGCTGGAGAAATTCCTGTCAGGCACAAGCCAGTTGCTCTCTCTCCTCTTTATTTTCCAGATACAAATTTTCTGCTACCCTTTCCTCTTGCGAAGAAGGAAAATTGCACCGGGATAGACTGGACTGGCACTGGCTGATCATAATCTGTAACAGCTTTGCTTTTCTGGAGTTGATTTTTCTCCCTTCTCACACAACTTTAAGCTTTTTGGCACTGCAGCACACTGATGAACATGTGTTAGTGTGCATCTATAAAAGTTTCTCTACATCTGATTTCATTGTGCATGGATTTGATTGTGCTTGTCACAGAGTAGTCTTTTAAATCTGCTGTGAAGCTGAGGATGTCATACAAAGTCTTCTGCTTCTAGGGAAATTTCTGGCACAGTAGAGATGCAGAAGAATTTGCTAACCCTCCCTCCCTCTAAATCTTCCAGCTAGCAAAACTGCTCAAATTAACAAAGCTTCAGGAGGGAGATACACGCTGTCCTTCTTACTTATCTCCAGGGGAAGAGGTTGCATGCTGACCTGTCTTTTTTCTTATCTTTCTTTTGCCTTATTGCTCGGCTGTGGGTTTAAAGACAAAATGATTTTCAGCTCTGTGTCTGAGTTTTCAGCTGTAACCTGCATGATGGCTCTGTGCTTCATGCTCCCTGACTCTTTCACACACGAGTGTGCTTCAGATTAGCCTGGTTCTGTGGCTGTAAGCAAATGAATTGTTTTGTGGCACCAGGGTCCTCAATCAGCTGCATGCCCACATGCGTGCATCGCAGGGAGGAGGAGGAGGGATAAGGAGGAGTCAATGAGAGAGGGCAGCTGTGGGAGCTGGTCATGCTGTTCCTCGACTGGGCTGTCACAGCCCACCTGGAAACATGAGCTGGTGCTTAGGAGTGTATGTGTACGTCCCCAAGATCAGCCATCATTTTGAGCATGTCCTGCATTATAGTGGCAGGAAACTGCTTTGACCCAAGATCAGCCATCATTTTGAGCATGCCCTGCATTATAGTGGCAGGAAACTGCTTTGACCAAATGGCTGTGGGTGTTCTTGCTTTCTTATTGGCAGAATAATAACTTGCTGCTTATTGTACTTGGGAGGGAAAACCCTGAAAACACAGCCTTATGGACATACTTGTGTTTATTTATGTCAGTGCAGCAATCTCGTTTCAAGAAGACAAAGGAAAAACAGAAATTCATCCTAGTCTATGGCTGGCTTGCTCACCAGCGTGCCACACATAGTTCAACAATAGAAAGGCTCAGTGCGTGCCTGGTGAGGGAAAGCACCAAGAGGAAATGAGGCTGTAATCTGAAGCATGACATCATCCCATCATCCCCAAGCTTAATTTCTCCAGATCAAAGACAGATATTTACATATCTGAATCGAAGACGTTTGCTATGATAAGAATTAAATCTAGACCGTTTAACACCTTTCCAGAGACATTATCTGCCGGCTTTTAGAAAATAAATACCTTGGACTTAGTTTGATGTTTGTGTGCAACCCATGGACCAGAAAGGTGGAATGCTCCTTCTCTGAGATGTATGGAACCATCCAAGAGTAGGACCCTTGCAAAGGACTGTGTCAAGACAGGAGTTGAACTCTGGAGTGGCTCAAGGGAGAAAGATAAAACCACCTTGTTTTTTTCAATGTAAATCACCTTGTGCCCACCAGGGTGAATTAAGTGGGTCTCCCCAGGCAAAGCTGAGAATTTGTTATCCTATTTCCACTGTGTCTTATGCAGGTTTTGTTTTCACTGCCAGGAAGGTGTTAATTTTAGTGGACATTAACTGACTTCAGTTTCTCAAAGTCAACTAGGTGTCAGGTGTCTCCACTAGCTTGGGACACAACACTTACTTTCTTTACCTACCTAAGAACAAAACCAACAGGTGCCTAGGCCCTATAGGGATTTTAAGTGCCTTAGATGTGGATTACTAATTATTTCCTGCTAACACGACTGTTTTGTTTCTGCTGAAGACACAATCTCAGTGTTTTTACTGCTTCAACCATGCAAGAATATACTATGAATATACTAATTACTGACAGCCAGTGGGTTTGTTCCTTTGGCTGTACTGTAGTGAATTTTAGCCATTCCTTCAGTCCAAATATTCTGAACTTATAAAAGCTTAGTTCATTTGTATACATATTCCCCTTCCTTTGCTATAAGATATATTACACTTCTCAGCAGAAAGTGCTGGTAAATGAGAACAATAGGGGAAGTCAATTTTCAGTTAGAAGAAGAGTTGAACTATTTAAATTAGTGAGAACAAGGTGATTTTGAATATACGAAGAGTAGGAAATTTTTGTATACGTTTACCTGATAATTGACTTTCTTCTTCTTAAGCCTAGAACAAATAAGACATATGACAGCTATTAAGTCTTTTGACAATCTCCAGGTTTTAAGGATCTGCCATTCAGCATTTACGTTTAATCTTCTGTTTCAGAGGAAAGGTACCCTTTAGCCTGGCTGGTTCTTTTTCTGTGGAGAAATCTTCAGAATTCAGTTGTAAAGAAGAGAAAGTCTTCCTTAATAATAATAAAGTTGCAAACATTCTGCCTGTTAAATCTTGGCAATGCCTGCTTACCTGTTGTGTACTGTATTAAACTGTTATTTGTTTGGGGTTTTAATGCTCAGCTCTCCCTAGCAGGACTAATGCAATGAAAACCCAAAGGATTTGACTCTGTTGTGATAAGCCCGAGTTTCTACTGGAGGAAATGAAATGCATTTCCTGAATCTCTGGACAAAAGTTACCACAATAGCTTTAGTGCAGTTTTGTTAAAGAAGCTTATTCAAATAACACGGTGGAGAATTGTCCAGTGGACTGCTGCACAGCTAGAGGGTAAAAGTCCTCTGCAGGCTACTCAACAACCAGGCTGATGATCAGGTCTTTAATATCCCAGGTGAAGCTAATAGGAAGCAGCTGCCTCATAGGGAGAATGCAATAGCACTGCAGGTGTAAAGAGAGACCAGTGGTCTGAGCACACAGTGCCATATAGAATGGGGAAAAAAATGTTTCTTTATGTGTGTATAAAAGGAGGAAAGAGAACAAGCTGGTGTGTGACAGATGACACACACACCCCACACCCCCCCCAACCAATTTAGAGGAAGGACAGAGATGGTTTCGGGAAAAACATGGTAAATGCTAAGTCTCCACATACAGTGTTATACAGAGGGTCACTGAATAGCAAACAATCATGCACCAGGTACAGTACAATTAATATAAAAAAAAAATTAATATATAAAAATAATACAGAACAGTTAATATTAGCTTTGATAGATGGTGTATGAAATGAGATAATCATAAAATATTATAACTTGCAGAAAAGCTCTCCTGTGTAGAAGGAATAGGGCAGCAAAAATGTAAGAGATGTGTAACAACGTTATTACTGTGATCACAAGATGTAGGCTAGCTGGTGAGGGAAGGAAGAGAAGAAAGGGAAAGGAAAAGTGTTTGAGGCATACAGGTGGCTCTTGTTAGGTCCTAATGTCCAGCCATTAGGAAACTAGGGCAAGAGGCTCATTTCTTCATCAAAGCACTTTGCCTTGCTGCAATGCATTGGTGAAAAAGCTGTGTAAAGTTAGTGGTATTGTCAGAAGCAAAAGGAATTGCTTCTGTATTTTCATAAAAAAAAAAAAGAAGGCAAGAGGCATAATGAGGCATTTATTTGCTGTGAGTCCTAGAGAACTATTTTTGGCTGAGAGGGGGGTGTGTGTCAGGAAAAAGGGCAAAGGAGGGAGAAGAAAAGGAAAGAGGTGTGTGTTAGAGGTTACATCTGATGCTGGACTCTGACTTCAAGACAGCAGAAGAGATCATCTGACTAGGAGCCAGGTAAGACAACCTGAACAAAAGGCACTTTTCCATTGAGCTCCTACTTGGATTATGTTGAACCTTCATAAAAATCAATCTGTCTCTGTAGAACATAATGGTTTTTGAACAAGCAGAAAATTATCCCAGCTCCACTTTCCCCATCTCCCACATCCCTGGTTGTAGTTGGGCTTTACACCAAAATCTCTTCATTATCTAATGCTACATCTTAACTCTTCCCTTCTTGAGACTGCTAATACAACTGCATCATCTTCACTCTAAATTGATAGAATTGCAAAAGTATCATGCCACCAGCCAGGGGGATGCACAGCCTGAAAAGATTCCCTTTTCAGTTAGCACCAGCTTGGAGCTCCAGATCCAGTGTGCCTTTAAGTTAAAGACTTTCCAAGCCTTTTGGACTGTTAACATATATGCAGAAGAAAATCCCTAGTGATCTGATGCAGAGCTGCAACTTCATACTACTTTGAGTTTTTCTGTTTCTGAGATATAAATGCAAATCTAATGATCTCTCAGATGCAACATTCACAGGTTTTTAATTAGTTTTTTTGAGGTCCTGTTGCAGTTATACATTGTGGGATGAAGCCCACAAACTCCTTGTTTTTCTTTCTCTATTCTTTCTTATATTAGTGATGTAAGACCTAGGACTAAAATAAGACATCTTTGCACCACATATACTATCTGGCTCTGACCTTCTTCTATATGATTTCTGTGAATGGGATGCAAAGGTACAAACATGTGGACTGTAGACCACTTGCAGATGGGCCTAGGAAATGAACCTAAGGACCAATGGTTTTCAGACTCAAGAGTCTCTAGGTGACAGCAGGTGAAGGTCAAAATTCCTAGGGGAAAGTAACCAATTTGAACACTCAAATATGTTTGTATTTTATATTTTGCAATTATAAATAATATTTGTAAAGGTAAAAGTCTGAAATATACTGTAGGAAACAGAGAATTGAGCATTGAGATTTGCTGTCTTGACAGTGGGTTGCCCAGGGAAGTTGTGAATGCTCTATCCCTGGCAGTGCTCAAGGCCAGGTTGGACAGAGCCTTGCGTGGCACGGTTTAGTATGCGGTGTCCCTGCCCATGGCAGAGGGGTCTGAACTAGATGATCTGAAGGTCCTTTCCAACCCTAACTATTCTATGATTCTCTGACACTTTGATACCACTCCTACTGGGGACCTACAGGCCTGCAGGATGAAAAGGGTATCTTTTCTTATCCAGAAACTGTTGGCTAAGCTTTGTAGGTTTCTGGTTTACACATACAGTGCATGTATGCTAAGTAACTTAGCTAAACAGTTGGATCATCAATATTTACATCGGAGACCTTTATAAATAACCCAGCAGATTTCCATGCACACGTTTGCTAAGCTTACAGTTATGACAACTACCGCAAGCCCCAAGAGCTTGCCTTTGGAAGTTGATGGAGGCAAGTTTGTACGCTGCTTGGAAAAAGAAAACCCCAACAACCTTTATTGGTGCTTATCTCTGTAGAATCTGCCTTCAGAATTACTCCATTGTGTCAGTGCTGTGCTGCATTATTGTCAGTTCTCATTTGGCTGTTTGGGATAAATGAAAATGAACTAGTCAATGAAAAGGCTCCCTGGGTTTTAGTGTTATCAGTAGAAAAGAGAAAATTATCTGCTGTTATCACAGAATATCCCAAACCAATACACAAGTTGCTTATAATCTTAGAGAATAAATAACATGCTGAATTTATTTCATGATTTTACATAAGTTGATAAGGAGCTCTTCCAGCGTATTTGCAGGTGGTTGTGATCTGTTAGTATCACTCTCTTTTGCTTAATGGGAATTGTTAATGAATGGCTGCAACACTTTCTTTGGAATAACTGATGCAAAGGGCAGCGTGGGTTTAAATCTGGAATAGTTGATTTGAAGGCAGTGGCATTGCGCTAACTGTAATGAAGCCTTGCTCTATGGATTCTTTTCAGTGATGCTGAGTTGGAAGTTGCATGTGTGGTGTAACATCTTTGCTGTATTTCTGTCCCAGGTTTGAAACACATGTGCTAATTCTTGACAACTGCAGTAGCACTTCCTGCTGTGTGCAAAGCTGATCAACCTTGCCTGCCCTTCCTGTTGATTCCTATTTAAAGCCTGCTGAAGAACTCAAAACACTGTGGAAATGAGGTGGAGGAAGGGGAAAGAAGGGAAGAGTGATCCTAATCCAGGGGAATGCATCTCTACAGAGTCATTCTCCACTGATGGAGAGAAGGGGGTATTTTTTCTGAATACTCTTCAGAAAACCTAACTTCAGGCCCTGAGGGATGCTGTTGGAAGGACAGTGTGCCTGGTGGTGTCACAGTGACTTGAGGAACACTTGTCTCAACTTACTTAACCTTCATATTGGCTATGTTGCAAGTTGATTTTTAGTAAGCATCACAATAAGTCAGGGTTTTAAAGAAGGATTAAAACTCTGTAGAGGCAGATGTAGATGTGAAATGCTGTCTCAGGGTATCTGTTTTCTCCCATTACATCCCCATGGCTTGCAGAACAGTGACACATCATGCATGTGTCATGTGAAGCTGAGGCAGCCTTGTACCCTGCCATGGGAAAGGGGCCTGTGGTTTGGGAGATGGAGGAGTTGAGCCTTCCGACAGGTAGAATCCTCAGGAAGGGGTGGACATCACTGCAGTTTGTCTCAGTAAAGTCTTTGATGAAGTGAGAGTGACGATAATGTTGACACTTTAAGGAACTCTTCTTGCCCCTGGCAGCATTTCCACTGACAGCAGAGCCACTTCTCAGAGCAGATATTGTAAACAACAAACACAGTTAGCTTGTTTGGATTGCGTGTCTCACTGAGGAATTATCCCTTTGGAGGAAATGATCACACACAGCCAGTGTGCACCATGGCAAATCATACTCGGTATCACAGGCAAAAAATGAACTTTCAGCTGAAGTAGCTTTGATCACTGCTGTTTGCTGTGATGCTAAATGTTGCTTGCCCTACATCAGGAGCAGACAACCTTCCAGAGCTTGACAAGCAGGAAAATAAAATGTGTAAGCTCAGAGAACCACGGGGTTTAGCACTTGGCAGGTATTTTTAGCATAAAAAATATTAAAGATACACTATGCAGCATCAAATAAATCTGACTTATTTTTCACCACTTTAATACATGTCCAAATGGGCATTTTAGTCTATTATATTTGCTTGTCTTAGTAGCATAGCTAGAAGTTATTATTAAAAATAGTTATAACAATAATTACAAAATTTTGCACAGAATCGGTGCCCATATCTGTACCAGCAAATAAACCAGACCGGGGCTCCTCCTGTGGCTCTGACAGCAAGTGGCACAGCTGGCAATCATATATGTAAGCTGCCTTCCTCCCAGAATGAAGTAATCTCATCAACACTGCCTATTGTGAAAAATCCCCATCACCAAAACATGCCCTGGCATTGCCTGGGGCAGTTGGAACAGGACAAAACTGTGCCAATAAGCACACCAACAGTTAAAGAGTGCAGGCAGTTGAACAGTACAAACTCCGGTGCCAATGGTTGGAGCCATGCCCTGGACCAGTTCAGTTTGGTGCTGCAGTTTGTAGCTGCCGTGAGGTACTGTGCTGTTTATGTCCTGCAGTGATTTTCCAGAGAGGTGGTTTGTGTTCTGCTGTGCGCACATAAAGATCTGCAGACTGCAGCACCTTTTTGTAGTGGGCCCATGATAAAAGGCACACAGGAAAGTTATACTCTCTTGGCTAGCCATAGAAAATGAGGCCACCTCCTCTGTTGCCTTTGCCAGCTGATCCCCAGTCCCTGCAGGAGGCCAGGCACTATCCATTCCCTCTTCAGCTAGTTGGCAGGCCTCTGCACAGCATGGTAGCAGGCAGTCCCTGCTTTTCCTCCTCTGCCTTACAGAGCCTATTTACGTGTTCTGAGAGACACAGGAGCTCCCTGGTATTGCTGTGGCTCCTTCCCCCTTGCAGGGCTTCCATAGCTGCTATTCAGTGGGTGCTGTGAGCCAGCAGTGCACAGAGGGATGGGGTGCTTTGCCTTGCACAGCTGAGTCACCCCACCAGCTGGCCCCAGCATCGACTGATGGACTGGGCAAGCAGACAAAGAAAAGGACATCTGATATACCAAAGAACTGAAGGCAGCTTGGGACATACTTTTTAGCAAGACACTGTTTTAGCCTGGTTCACATCTACCCTTTCAATGCCATGTAATGGGGTGTGGAAGGCCAAAAAGCAGCAATCTCTCTGCCTGTGGAGGACTTTCTGTTACAGTGTTTATCTAACCTGACCATTGCCTCCATTCAAATTACTTTTTTTCATGTTTTATAGAAACGGCCTAGTAAGGTGTAAGGAGCAGCTCAGCAATTTTCTAAGGGACTGATTAAGCACAATTCATGTCAGGCTCCAGCAGGCTTAGCAATTCACTCCAGTTGTGCCCATTGCAGGGGGCAATACCCCTTGGCAGGCATGTCTGGGTAACATTGCAGCAGAAACTAACTGAGTGCCTCCCATTGCAAAGGCATCCAAGAGGCTGAAGGATGAGTTTGGCGACTTCTGAAAAATACTCTGGTTTTATAGAAGCTGCAGTCCAACTCCATGGCTTAGAGCCACTGTCAAGGATGTGATTTAGATGGCTGTTTGAGCAGGTACAGTTACGTTCTCTGCCAGATTGAATCTCTATCTCTCTACTGTGCTGGGGAGAAAAAGCATTTCTGCTTTCAATCAAGTTAATGAACCCTCATACTGTGCTGGCTGGAGCAGACAAGGGGATACAGATACAAACTTTTTGTGTCTTTTCTGTGTGCTGTACAAATATTGCAGCACACTGTATGAGAAACATGCAACTCTGAGACCAATTTACAGGGTTTGTCTCTTCGTATCTTTTCAAAGGACTATTAATAGTAAATTAAACATCAGTTTAGCATAAACAAAATGAGTGCCAGCTCTCCCTTTATAGCACAGCGTATGCAGTCTTCAGTATGCTTAAATACTGTTATGGTAACATTGAAGCTTTAAAGAAAGCCTCAACCAGCATTTTGAAGGTGGAAAATCATGTAGAACCTTGATTTCTGCTGAACTATTTGGAGTTCATGGAAGACTTAAATTCAGTGGAAAAACAGAAACCTTTCTGTTGTCCACTGAAACTTGATTGTTTGATAGCAAGTCTGGCAAAGAATCAGGGAAGTGAGACATTCCAGTTAGAGCTCTAGGCCTGACTGGCTAAGAAACAAAAGACCACGTCCTTGTCAGACAAAATCAGTTCATCTTGCTCAGGGCTGATTAGAAGGTTGCTGTGGGAAGCCTTGGCTAAATTTCAGAACAAAGTCTTGTGTGTACTCCTGCTTGACTTCTAACTTACTGCCACCTCTTTCTGTACTGAACCACTGCTCCACAGTCATTGAAAATATGACTGACACATGGGGTGCCTTCAGGCTGAAAGGATGAAAGCCTGGTGGGTGGAGGAACTGCAAAACAGGGTGGGGGAAGAAAAGTTCTTTCCATGAGATGGTGGATTTCAGGTTTTAGACACTTTCATAAGCTGTTGACTGCCAAGAATGGTCATGGTTTTGAATTGCTTCTCCTTTTTATACTAACTGAAGACGTAATGCTACAAGATCTTAAGCTTCACAGAAGAATGACCTCATCTTCCTTGGACTTTCAAGGAAGATCATCACTGCTTATAAAACTGTACGTTTTCTTTCAGGTAAAGAGGTCTAGAAATGATGGTCTGTTTTTTAAGACTTTTAATTTTGTTCACTATTTAAGCTAGTAAAGTTTCAGCTTTTCTCTTCCTTTGAAAACAGTAGTGCTTATGAAGACAAGAGCATCCTCTTGGCTGCTTTTTAAGTGCTTTATTTTAATTGTGTGCTCTTGAAATGGCAATGGCAGGAAGCAAGTAAATAGGGTCTAACATTAAGACAATGCTGTTATCTTGGAAAGCTTGCAAACCTCCATTTCTCTGTCCACAAACTGTATTTACTCCAGTAAGGAGGAAATATGTGAGGAAAGAAAAGAATATCTACATGACTTCATGAGGGTATGGAGGGTATGTGTGTGCACGTGTGTGTGTGTGTGTGTGTGTGTAAAGTTCATGTAAGACAAGTTTAGGAAATCCCTCTGGATAAAATGTTCAGGATAATTTTGTCCTTTTTCAGTACAGGAAGACATACAGCAGCTCTTTGCAACTTTCACTTAGATATTGACACTTTCACCTCTCTAGATTAGATTGGAGATAAGCTTTATGAATGGGTCTCATGGCAGTAACAGTGGTCAGTTTATACACTGCAATTACAGATGTGGAAATCACAAGTTAAAATGTGTGCCTCTGACTCCTAAAAGAGGAAGTTTGTCCTTGCCTGCACTTTAAACTAAGGAAGTAGATGTCTATTAGAGGGCCTGTTCTTTTCTTTCTTGAGCAGCTACCAGTGGGAACAAAATCACATATATACTAGTTCACTTTGCTGAGTGCAGCTGTGCATACACAGCACTCATTATATGTACACAGCACTGCATTGTTGATCAACACAAGGTATGTTGGTTTAACACTGTAATGAGCAACTTGAAAGCTCTTGTCTTTGGTGATGCTAAATAATTCCCGACACCTAAGAAAGGCTGGCTAGAAGCTGTTGAAGGAAGACCAAACATGATACTGCTAGAGAGGGCGAGCACTTGGTGGGAGGAAATGGCCAAAGCTAAAGAAGGAGTTGGTTCAGTGGTCAGACAGAAAAATAGAAGGGAAAATAATTTTGACTGGAATAAAATGTTGGTTGTAATTTTGGAGATATTTTGGTGCGTTCACAGTATTTTTTATAATATATATTTCACAGTATTCTTATTTCTAAATTCACATCAGAGATGCCTATTGAGGTTGTGGAGACATCAAAGGAGACAATAGAAAACACTTCCCTCTTAACTGTTTTTGATAGAGAGAAGGAAAAGGACAGATGATTAAGGGTAAATACAGAAGAAGGTAGAAGAAAATAAACCACATGCAGCAGGGAAGGGAACAGAATGGACTTTCAAAAAGATCTGACCTGTGCTAAAACTCTAGCTCAGAGTGATGAAGATATTAGAGCAGGAAACAGTGCAAGAATGCATTATTGTTCTGGTCTGAGCCTTATATCACTTAAAGTTCAGTGAATTTGGGTTAAAGACCTTTGCAAAGACTGTGTGTTATGTGTTTCCACTTAATATGTGGGTTTTAAAAAGATCATAAAAGATTGTTTCCCTGTCTCCATTCTGCACATCCATTCCCTGTGGATGTGTAATGCAGCTGTTTGCATGACTGACCCCCTGTAGAGCAAATGCACCTAAAGACTAACCTGGGGAGAAAAGTTTTCAGCCAGATCCAATTCCCGATCTCTCTGTGGCTGAGCTGGTTTGTGACAGTATATATAGAGCACTCATCATTGTGCATATGGTATCATGATTATCCATGATCACACACCACACCCAGCATGGCAGAAAAAGCTGGCGGTGACAATGTGTTTGTTACTGGGGTGGTCCATGCAGCAGCAGTGATGGGCAGACAGCTGGAGGTGGCACTGTCTCAAACTTTTGTGCCAACTTTTGCCATGGGATGTTTTAAGGAGCACTGATATATAGTGTACAGTATAAGATGTAACCAAACAAATATTAAAATATGTTAAAAATAATAGAGTGAAGGGTGGAAATACACTAGCGAGGACTCATATTCACGTGATTTTTTTGAGTAATTCCTTTCGTTTTTGAGAATTACTCCAAAAGCTGTGTTTTTCCTCTCTGCACTGGGGATAGTGTTGCATTTATTTTGTATAAGAAATTATACAGTTTTACTCTCAAGATCAAGCAAAATACAATTCTTTTCCTTAGAATGTCTCCTTGCTAGATAGTTATTTTGGTTCCATTCAGGTAGTTATATATACTTCATATGATTTTGTCCTCCTTTAAGATCTGTGAGAGTGGGATAGGTTTGTTATTTGCATATATGTTATGTATATAATATATTACACATAAGTTCACAGGAGCCATAATACAGGAGTATGATTACACAGAATAATTCTTTTTTTTTTTTTTATTTTAGGCACATAGATGCGGTTGGAAAGAATGTGTGTTTGCAAGGATGGCTGTCTTCGTTCAGCGCATAGCAAGCCTGAAGCATTAGGTAGTTTCAAGGTGTAGAGGGTTTGGGCAGCTGGCCTAGTCATTTTCAAACTCCAGGTATAGAGCCAAAAAGTCCATTTTCTTTCTGCTGAATATATTAACACATTGTTAGAGGGGAGAGCCAGAGGGGAGAGCCACATAGTAGAAATAGGGAAGTATTACTTAAAGGAATGAACAAAGGAAGGCGATACTGGCTTTAAACCCTGGCTTTGTGGTCTCTTTCTCGCTCTGAAACCAAGGATAAAAATATCTATGCTCTCAGAAGAGATTGGAAGCATCAAATATTTTATAAAGCTTATTCAAAATTAGTCAAGGAAAAAAAAACAACAACCCAAAACAAACCCTACAAATGAAAACCAGAAAAAGAAATTTAACTTGGACAGAAAAAATGGCCAGATTCAGTGTGACTGAATCTAGATATTAAGTATGTTAGATGGTGATGGTCATTTTAGGAAGAGTGAAGAGAGACCTTTAAAATGAAGTCTATATACTTACTGTCTCTGTTCTAAGAAAGTTACTACTTTTAATTTTGAAATGGTGCTTTGTTCTGAAGTTTACCTAATCTTAATTTTTCTAAGAAGTAAGATGAATGACATCATTTATTTGTCTAACCAGTCATCTGAAAAAGTTATATTAAGCTCTGCTTGAAATTATGAAATGCAATTGCATCCTTCCTTGTAGGGGCTGTGCACTTAGGGTCTTTCCACCCTTCCAGAGAGCTTTTCTTACATCAGTGGAAAAGAAGCCTGGTTAGGCACGGGAAAAAACCTTCCAATGGTGAGAATTAACCTTAAAGATGTGGGCAGGCTGGAGAGGGTCCAGACAAGAGCCACAGAGATGATCAAGGGACTGGGAAGCCTGCTGTAGAGGAAAGGCTGAAAGAACTGTGTTTGCTCAGCCTAGAGAAAAAAAGGTTCAGGGGAGACCTTATCACCATGTTCCAGTATTTAGAGTGACTACAAAGAAGATGGAGACTCCCTTTTTACAAGGAGTCACATGACAAAATGAGGGATAATGGGCACAAGTTACACCTGGGGAGGTTCCAGCTGGATACGGGAGGAAAATTTTTCACAAAGAAAACAGTCAGCCATTGGAATAATCTCCCCATAGAAGTGGTGGATTCCCCAACATTGGATACTTTCAGGACTCAGCTGGACAGTGTGCTGTGACATCTTGTCTAGACCATACTTTTGCCAAAGAAGGTTGTACCAGGTGTTCCATGAGGTTCCTTCCAACCTGGTATCCTATGATTGTATGGTTATGAGCACTGGGGGAATGTTGGTTACATTCAATACAAGGGCACAGTCTACAGAAATTAAATATGGATTTCCCATATCAGTGTTGTCGTGCATTTGTTCACAGTCTAACTTCTCTAGTGGCTTTACAATTATATTTGTCTACTCAGTGACCTCATCTCCTCATTGCTGCCAAATAAAAACCAAGATATGTCTGAACTTTTTCTTGTAAAAAAATAGGAATGAAGACTTTTCCATCTAGGCTCTGTAGATGCTCATTCCCTCAGGAACTGTCACTTCAGAATTTCATAGTTATTGCTGAAAGATAAATTTGTGGGGCACTTGTTAAACATTCTTGTTGGTTATACTTCACTTTTTGTTTAAATGGTGTCTCCACATACTTATTTGAGCTAGGCAGATTTGTGTAAAGCATTTGATGTTGAAGTGCCATTTGGATAGACTGACTGATGTGGGATTTTTTGAGGTTACAGCAATACATCCAGATTTTTTTTCTCTCCAAAAAAAAAAAAAAAA
>NDXB01000393.1:230088-269069 GCA_002631895.1 Agapornis roseicollis | reverse complement strand
TCTCCAAAAAAAAAAAAAAAAAGGTGCTGATGCCATGCCTCCTTTGTACCATTTATGACCGTGGAGAAAGGTTGTGAGTGCTCCATCCCTGGCAGTGTTCAAGGCCAGGCTGGATGAAGCCTTGGGTGGCACAGTTTAGTGTGAGGTGTCTCTGCTTATGGCAGGGGGGTTGGAACTAGATGATCTTAAGGTCCTTTCCAACCCTAACTATTCTATGATTCTATTTAGTACACATGACCTTCATTCTTCCAGCTAGCAAATACTGGAAAGCATTAACACTTGGAAATGCTCCTCAGGGGTGAGAGATGGGGGGTAAGGAGAGAGGAAGTGAAAGAGGGAGTGAGTAGGAGAAAGACTGGGGTCCTTGAACAGGGTCAAAGACACTCAGCTGCCAAAGAGTCCTTTACCACTGCCATCCTCTCAGGATTCAACACACCTGGACTCTGGCTCTTCCTGGCTTCTCTCTTCAGAGGTGTTTGTGTAGGAAGAAAGAGCCCCTTTAGAAAAGCTCTTTGAAGGACACTGGGAAATGAGAACTAGCTGGTGGATCTCCATAAGGAAGTCCCAGTCATGTTATGAGACAGTAATGGAAGCTTCATATGAAGGAGGCCTATGTGTCAGCTGTATTATGCTGCTTATCCCAGTCATTGGTGCTTGCTCACATAATTAACTTCTGCAGATCCAAGATGACAGAAAGAAAACTGCATATAGTGAAGCCTTGGCTATGGCTTCGGATAAAGATTAAATTAAGGTTCCATGAACTACTTAGCAATGAATGCTATGGCACTACATTGGGAGCAAAATAAGGGTGGAACAGGCCAGGGCTGGGCATGTTATCTGTCATTAGGTTAATTACATTGCTGATACTCTGCAAACTGCTGAAGGAGCAGGAGTGGCTTCTTGCTGGACTCTGCCCTTGTTGATGCCAGAGGGAAAAGTCTTGTTCCCACCTCTTTATGAGCCTTGATGAGAGAAAGAGATCACTGGCAAATGATTGGGATAATATACAGGAGACACTTCTAAGTTCACATGCAGGGAGATTCTTCACCATATGAATGGTAGAGATAGTGCCAGGAGTTAAGCAGGATATTGAAGAGTGTGGGTGAAAGGGAAGGAAGGAAATCATTGCTATGCAAGGAAGCCTCCTTCAGATACACTGAAGTATCTGTGGAGCTCAGCTGTAACACCATCTTCACTGTTCTGTGTAAGGCTTTTTGCAATTCCAATATTTGCTGGGTTTGCCCCTGCATACAGCATGGGATGGTCACTTACAGTGGCTGCCAAGTATAAGCTACAGGAATTTCATGCTAAAGCTATGAATTAGGCAGGGCATTTCTCAGGCTGTAATGAGAACATGGTATCTTATTCTTCATGAAGACATCTCAATCTGCTGTCTGAAAATCAGACATCAGGGATTTTCAGGTTAGTCAAGCCTCTAAGGAGCAACACATGAGCTAAAGAGAGCTTTTTACCCCATCTTGTCAATCACCCAGGGAATCAGAAGGCAGCTTTTCTTTCCCTGCTGCTCAGCCATGGATTGGCATGATTTTATTTTAGCTAACACTGCCTGATTTTGTTACTATGCCAAGTAACTGAAATATGAACACCTCTTGGCAGTAGAGAGAATAACCGAAGTTCCTACAGCGGAAAGTGTGATGATCGGTCCAATTATCCAGTTACAGAACTAGAATTTGAACCTTTTAGTTCCCAAGACCCATCAGTCTCCATAAGTTGGACCAAAGAAGAAATTCCACTGTTTTGAATAGTAGCATGACACAGACATCCTCTGCAGCCAGTTTGCAGATGGTAATGAAATTTCACTGCAACAAGCTATGATGGGAGAAAATATTGTGGGCAATCTGTCTGCCAGGGCTAAAGAGCTTCTGTGAAGACCATGGCAAATAAAAAGTGTTTCTGACTTGCAAATTTCAGATAGAGCAAGAAGTAGCACTCAGTTGTTTGTGAACACACACATGAAGCACATGGCAGAGCTAAATGCTTCGAGGAGGGGTCAGCCTGTGAGATCCTGAACCATCCATACCAAGACAAAGGGGGAAGTGCATGACTCAGGCTCCTGAAAAGTTAGAAGGAATTTGGGACTTAACCAAGTATCAAGCTGGACTTTGGACTGTACAAGTTTGGACATGAACCTGAGCTAAGCAGCTCAAGCCCCTTTCTGACAAAGAAATCTATTTTGCATGCCATAAAGATTGTGTGAAGGAGAATTCAGCTCTTCTCCGAAGTATGTTTTTTATAGAGTTAATTTTATGGGCTGATGTATATGGAAATCATATTATAAAAGATACATATAGAAATGCCCTGTAGGGTATTAAAGTTCATTTTCTACAGGCACTTTAGTAATGTCAAGGATTACATCTGTCTCCAGCTCTGCTCAACAAAGAAGTGAAACCTGTTTACATCCTGAAGTGTAAAGTGTTTTGGCACAAGGGTCTTGCAGATATCATCTGAGACCAGATATAAAGTGGCAGGTGACAGCCCCGTGACTGAAAATAGTATATCCTCCCTCTCTCTTTAAAAAGCAGAATTAATTACTTGTTTTAAAACACATACACACAGAAATAAAGCGTCCTTTGCAAGCAAGTAAAGGATCAATTTGAGCTGTCAGATGACAAGGTGATCCTTTTGCATTCTTTTTCAGTTTTAAATCATAGGTTGTGTTTAGAGCAAATTCCAATGTTCTCCTCTATCTGAAAATAACTCTTTGAAAGGTAGAAATTTAGAAGGCTGGCACTATTTATCCAGCTAATTGTATACTAATTTGGTACAGTACAACAAGCTCATAGTTTTGGAAGGAGAAGACAAAGTCTAGCAAAAGGATCACATCCACCCTGGATAATGTCCTGATGAAACATTGGCATTGAGTATATGTATTTTTTCTTTTTAATCTTTTTTGTTTAAACACACAAAAGGAAATCGAGTCACAGAAGAACTGTAGATACCATGACGTCTTGCATGTAAGCAGTTGAACGAAATCAAAACATCGTGTCCATGTATTACATCCTGAATATCCTTTATTCAGTGCCTTGAAGTGCCATTTATAACAGTACAAAATGAATATAAGTACTTCTGAGATGTGGGTATTCTTCCCCAGTCTCCAGAGAAGTCCCTGTAGAAGGTGGCAAGCACTGCAGAATAAGGCCTGGGATATTAAGTACCTAGTCACAGAGCAACCAGTAATACACTGGGGACAGAAACACTGTGGTTTAGCTACTAAAAGTATTTCTTTAACATCATCTCATGTTGAGAACAGTGGGGAAAACAGAGAGGGAGAGGGCTGGTTTCCAGTGCAGGGGGCTGTGTGCGTGACTGCACATGGGGTCTGGTGAGGCTGCAGGGGATCTGGCTTTCTAGCGACCCTGAAATGCAGAGGAAATAAAACTAGGTTTATTAATTTGGCAGGGGCCAGAAAGGTCATGACAAGCTCCATGTTCACATGGTCTCTGTAGGAATTTCAGATGGTTCAGATGCAGGGGTCTTGCTCAGGCCTTGTGTTAAGGAGCATTTAACTCAGAAAGCTAAAGCCTATAGCCTGAATTTTGATTAATTTGTGGGTTTAATCTGCTTTTACAGTTCACACCCTTCCTTCTGAAAACCACTGCCTGTGAATACATGTTGAAACAGAGCAGTTGTTTGATTGTGATGATTTTCTTTTCCAACAACCATTTATTGACTTACTGTGAATTACAGAATTGGAAAAGAGCTGACTGTGAGGTTATGAGAGTAGATACTGCATTGCGCAGTAAAGTGAAAAGTAACTGGAATAAAAAATCCCACCCTGAGCCGTTGCTGAATGGTATTCAGGAACAAGAGTTTGTTCCTGTACAGTGCAGCTGGTGTTTGACATACTGTGTGTAAGGTCAGCATGCGCTTTCATTTAACATACAGGTGCTACACTTTCCTTTTCTTGACCTTTCCCATGTTTCAAATCTGGCTTAATCCCTCCCTCAAGAGAGTAGTACAGCAGCAATAATCATCTAATTTATGCCCACCCACAAGTGACCACAGGGGAAGAACACAAGAAAAACTTTCTATTGCTTTCATGGGGGAATAGGAGAAGAGATTATATTAGACAAGAAAAGGAGGGGGAGAATGAAAAACATGCACGTTTTTTCCATATTGGGGTCAGTATGGATGGCTGACAGAAGAAAACAGAGAATTCTCAAGCTTCACTGTACAGAAGAAAAAAGGTGTTTTCCATATCTCTGAAGCCTGGTATTTTTGCATTTGAAACGCATCTTGTATGCGGTTTGTGGCAAGCACAGCAAAAAATAGCAAAGTTTCACCTGACAAATCCTTTGTAGCAAAAGTCAGAACCCCAAACTTTTGGTCATTTCCTTTGCTTCTCTTTGCTCTGACCTCCAAAGGCCAATTTCTGAAAACATATTTTTAACTCTGGAACCTTCCAGAATGAAATCTTCCAGGTACCTAAAAAAGTGAAGACAGTGTTTACCAGTACATGTCATTGCTCATCTATTGAACTGCTAGGTAAGCAAGAAGAAAAATATTCTGAAATACTGGTCATGTCCTATTTTACGGGCAAAGTGCGTTAGATACAGCGCACTGTATTTCCCAGCTGTTGGTTTCTTTTTCTTTCTTTTTTCTCCCCTTTCTTTTTAATAATAGTTGCTTTTAAAAAGTTGTTTGTGGATTTTATTTTATTTTTTTTCTGTCAGAGTCTTGCTCTGGCATCACCAATTTGGAAAGCAGCTGCCACCTAAAAAGCAATCGTTTGCAATGACACTGGGACATACAGGGAATTCAAAAATGTGCCTTTCATGGAGATTATTACATCAAAAGGAAAAACTACAGAAAAGAACCTAAAACACTGAAAGAACTACTTACCTTTTAAAGTTTCACAACAATGTGTCCTTGCCAAATGCATGGAGGGTAGTGACAAAAGAAAAGGTTACCATAGCATAGGAAGAACTGAGCTGCAGAAACAGGAGATGCAGCTACTTCACCGCAGGGTTTTGCAAGGGAAATATGTGGAAGTTGTTCAGGACTAGCCATGTTGTCCTCGAGGTTCCTCCCTTGAAAGATGTGGAAGCACACCTGGGGAGATGTACTAGCCCGATAATCATGTCTGGGGCAAAAGCCTGATCATGGTTCCCTGCCAGTGCAGGCTTTTGGAGAGAATAAGGTTGCCAGAACCAGAAAACCACTACGAGATTTTGTGTGTGAATATGAGATTTTGTGAATATATGCCTTGCCTGCAGATAATTTCCTAAAGAAAGATCATGTTTATGAAGGCAATGTCACATTGAGTGATTGCCCCACAGATGGTGGTGGGGAACATGGGGTGGGGAGGATCGGAAGGAAACATGACAAACTATGTCCTGCTCCCCTCACTCAGAAGAAAGCTGGGAGGGGATGTCTTGGGTAACCCTCCTTCATGGGATCAGAGCTGGGACTGTCCTCCACGCCTTTTTTACCAGGCAAACTACTTAGATTATTCTTTTCCACCTTCAAATACTTTGTTTTATTTTGAGACTTGCCACCTCAGCTTAGCTGAAGGAGAAGCTGAAAGTCACAAACCATGAGAAGGGTATCAGAGTTTTCTCAGTCCAGCCCCTTTGCTTTCCCTCTCTTAAGTGTTGCATATTCGTGTTTCATTTTAGAATAAGGCTCACAAAGTTGGCTCAAGACAGCAATCAGCTAGCAGAGAACAGCATGAAAACTATCCCAAAGGGCCTCCAAGGCCAACTTTGCATCCAGGAAAGTGCCAAAAAGCTTTGGAACAATGGCCACGAGCAGCTGCAGTAGATTTCTGCCACCTCAACGTTTCTCCATAGATGAAGAGTAGCTGAAAAGGGAGTAACTATTACTGTGACCTTGGTTATAGCTCAAATGTCACAGAATCCTAATTTTTATTTAACATAGGCCAATTTCACTGAGATTTCAATTGGAAGACACTGTGATGCAACTGAGCAGAAATTAACCCACAGAATGTGTAATTCATCTCGTTTCCAAAGGTTTTTATTGCTGGTCCCTTAGGCCCTAAGCACACCCCAGACTGTGTCTGGGATAAGAAATACCTGATTTTTTCTTGTCTCTCATCAAATTAGTCTAGCACAGCCAGTACTTAGAGGATTGCCGCTCCCCAGAACACTCCATGTGTGGTCCCTGTTTCAGCTCAGCAAAAAATACAAGCATTCTCAGACAAAAATATATAAGGTTATCTTAGTCCCAGGCTCATATCCCCCTAATTTCTTAAGGTAAAATTTTTCCACCAGCTTTGTTATGCAGATGGAAATAGAAAAAGCCATATAAAAAAGAGATTCCCATTGCCCATCCACATATGCCCCACATCACTTAGGAGAGAATTATGTATTACTCATGGAATAAGGTAGCAGCTTCATTCTTTCCTCCCAGACTGTGTCATGCGAGTGCTTTTTCCTAGGGTGTCTTTCTAAGAATACCTTTCCAAGGCTGACACCTTTTTCTGTGGGCCTGTTACCAGCATGAAAATGTGTGCTACTGTGCAAGGTGTGAGTCTTTCCTTGCCTGTGCTTTTCTGTTATGTGAGCAGAAGAGCAGGTTTGTCTAAGAGGTCAAGAGACAACTGAGAATTACCCCCTCATGAGTCCTCAGTGTATTCATTCATCTCACCATCCTTGTTTTCTCTCGATTCTCTAAAATCGTATTTATAAAGTGGCTTTACTCAAACCTGATTATGTATCTGCCTTGCTCCACTCTCTTTTCTTGATCTGGAGTTGAATTTACTGTGCTGATACATTTTTCCTTAGCATGGAGTCTGAAATGTTGGAGCATGCGGCCTCTGGTCCCATAGTGGCAGAGCTCTTCCTGGTGTATCCTTAGTGGCTCTTGTAATCTGTCTGTCTGCTATCTACCTGTAAAATGGCAGTAATAATTCTTGACTCACAGTTAGGAGATAAAGTACCCTGTACATTTAAGACCATATGAACACAAACTCTGCTTGCAACACTCCACCTCTAACAGCAAAGTAGCTGAAACCCCAAATACCACAGGATATGAAGGGCAGCAGAGTGAGTGCAAAATGCTTGGCTCTCAGCATTCAGTGCAGAGGTTTCTCCTACTGCCCTGGGAGCCGTATTGGTGGGAGGGAAATCTTTCCAGGAGAATTATGGATAACAGAACCTTTTGACAGATCAGTGTTGTAGGTCATGGGTGGAATATCCCAGGCAAGACCTCTCTGCCCATTGCAGCAGTAATTTTGCTCCCATGTGAGGCAGGAGTCCACAGGTATGGAGAGCACATCTGGGCTTTTCAAAGAAAGATTTGATCCTGTGTTTTGGGCTGCAGCCTGCTCTTATTTTCCCAAGCTTATTTTGAAATATAGAGTCAAACCTCTAAATCTGAAAAAGGAGTAAAGGTGGAAAATAAACCTCCAATATGCAGTCTAGCAGCCTATGTAAGTAAAAATTCAACCTACTAAGCAGTAAAATGAGTCATCCTCTAATACTTTTCTTCCTGGACTCATGTTCTCGCTGTTTGTTTGCAGTTCATCATTCACCTGTGCTGATCAGTCAATTAAATGTTCAGTGAATCTGCTCACCATTCATTTGAATTCACCTTCTTATATACAGTGCTGTTGCTTGGAAAAATTGCTAACCAGTCCAAGCTGATGCTTAAGACATTCAGTAAACATGTCCTTGCTAGTGGCTGACGAGGGGTGTTTGCAAACGCTAGTGAATGCATATACTGAGATGATTTTATCACATCAGGCTTTACACCACTTCCCCTGGGATGAATTTTACAGACATAGGAAGATTTTTACTGCATCTGAAAAGACTCAGGTACAGAAAGGTATATTTATACACTCTCTAGTTTTGCAAATACAGTGTGCAACTAGTGGTGTTCAAAATGACCTCTTTAAAGGATTTTGCTCTTTTAACTGCACACATATGTTAAGTCCTGAAGAGTTCAGAAATAAAATACACAGCATGATAAGAATTTAAAATGGAAAAACGTAGGTGTTTTATAGTTGGTTGATCATTCTTATAAACTTAATTCTGTTCTTCATTCAAAAGTGGTTTATAGATATAGTCAAAGATTGTAGGTGATAGTTTCAATTAATTTCATAACCATTGTATTATGCAGTGTTATTTTTTAGTGACCACAGATAGTTGACTATTAACTTAAATCACTGGTATAATTAAATCTTTTGCAGTTATTTCTAGCTTTTTCAAATGTGTCTTTTGTTGGTCTCTAAATAATGGAAATTTTTGGGGCCTGGCTTACTTGCCATCTAAAAAGTACAGACTCAGATGGATTACCTCGTAAGCCATGGTGACCTTAATTACATGGAAGTATAACTAATGACTGGCTTTCATGACCTTTGTACTATCAGGAATATGAAGAATTAGCCTTTCTAGAATTGAACCAGCCAAATTCTGCTCCACTTTTCCTGTCCATGGGAGCTGAATTATGTGGGAGGCAAATTTCTGAAACTAATAAAAAATTCCATCCGAGACTTGAGTAATCACTGGCTTATCCAGGAGAAGCATGGCAAGCTATTGACTGTTGAAGGTCTGATTTGCCTTTTGTGCTGGTAGAATGTTCTGCCTTTAAGGGATTCACTTCTGATTTATACTTCTGTAGCCAAAAGGAAAATCTATTTCCAATCAGAAGGGAAGTTTGTTGTGACAAATAACAACCGAGGCTTTCAAAATTCTCTAAACAATTAATTAAGCCACAACTTCAGAACAGAAATATTCCCTGCACTGTTTTCTAGGACTTCCTCCAATATTATTTTCAAATTCTCAGAGAGCCTTTGCCTGTTCCTGTCAGCAGCTGTTGTACCATCTTAAAGATGGAGTTGTCTGCAAGATATCGTGTCTTCTTCCTTTAAAGTGTTCCTTCTCCCAGTCTCCTCATGTTTGGAGGCACTGTGGAAAAGGAGCTATCATCTGCAGCTCCAAGGTGGGACTTGATGGGTGCAGGCTGTCCTGGGCATCACAACCTCTGGCTACCTCTGCCATACAGAGGGCTCTCCTGGTGCTCTTCCTGGTCTTGAGATCCTTAACCAGAACAGCAGAAGCAGCTTAGAAAGATAAATCAGACTGCTTCAAGGTCAGGTGGAAAAAGAACCCACTGCTAAAGATCTAGAAAGCAAAGTGTGGGGCATGGGCTAGCCATGCACAGCGAATGTATGGGACAGGTTTTTGCCTGGGATCAGGCAGGACCACCCCAGGCAAAAAACAATTTGGGGTGAACCAAGTGCTGCAGGACCCAAGAGAAGGCATCATGAACTCCTTTGCACAGAAACAATGTCCCCTATCCTCTGACTGGTGGCTTCTTGTGTATCTGAAAAGCAGCACCTCCCTCTTGGTTTCTACATCCCACTTAACTTTGTGACAGAAATGTAACTGATGGGTGCATACCCATGGAAGTTTCCTGCCTCCAGTATGGACTGACAGCATTAGTTCTTCTACTGATGTTTTGCCAGAAGGCTGAAGCTAATGTATACTTCATGTACACCATGTCATGTAGCCCCCAGAGTAGATGGTATTTGACTGAGGAGGTGTTTTCATGCTTTTGTGCTGAATTCTGTTCTTATTTAGATATCCCCTCTTCTGCTTCTCTGCTATTAATGTTGCTCCTACAGCAGGTTTAAAAGCCTGCCTTTCATCTGCCTATTGCTATTTTATTAGTGTTCAGTGCAGGCAAATTCTCACTTGCTGTTCAAGTTAAGAGCCTTGTGAGGCATCCTCATGTCTGCGTCACCAGCCTTTGTGAGGAGGTTTGTCCTTCATTAATTATTGCTTCCAACATAGCAGAGTCTAAGGAAAGATGAAGGAGACCCCTTGCAGGAGTTACCACAGTTCATATTTATGTGAGGCACTGGAACAGGTTGCCCAAAGACATGCTAAATGCCCCATCCCTGGCAGTGTTCAAGGCCAGGTTGGACAGAGCCTTGGGTGACATGGTTTAGTGCAAGATGTCCCTGCCCACAGCAGGGGGGTTGGAACTGGATGACCTTAGGGTCCTTTCCTACCCTAACTATTCTATGATTCTATGTGCCTTTAAGAGATGTGTTCATCCTGCTGAGTTTTAATGGCTATAGCTATTTTTTCTACAGAACTCCATACCAAAGCTGAGCACGTCAAACAGTTCAAAAGTCTTTGGTCATTTTCAGTCTATTTCTACACATATATATGGGATAAAAGCTCCTCAGCTAAAACTATCTGAGAGCTTCAGCCACTTCTTCCATATAGATGTATTTTTCATCCCACTCTTGAAAAGTCCTCCTTCACCAGGGCTGAAATTCTGATCCTGTAAGAGCCAATTAAGCACTTTGCTGCTGACTTCAGTAGGGGCCAGATCTCTGCCCAGGTGTTCTTCCTTTGCACTAACATCCTCCTGCACTCCTGGGCTCCTAGTACCACTTTGTTCCACTCCCGTCACACGCTTCATTCCTTGTTTTCTCCCTGATTGACAATCAACTATTTCTGGCAAGCAACGGAAGTGGCAGAGGATGCTTGCTAATATCCTTGCCAGATGATGTTTCCATACAAGTGGGTCAGTGTCGTGACTCGCGCAATCATTCTAGGACATACTGTGCCTTCATTCATGACAACAATTGGGCTCTCAAAATCCCTCACATAAAAAATAGCTGGCAAAAGCATCCTGTTATCTCTCTTTTTTGACTGTGTTAGCTGGTACAAGCTACCCTGCCTTATCCACTCTGTGCACTGGGTACAGCTATGTGAAGATTTCAATTTAGTTCTGCAATTGCTTTTTATGCTGGACCTGGTCTAATTGCTGTCAGGATGCACAGCTGGCACTTCAGGTTGTAATGGGAAGACCCAGGAAATGATTTTGAGCTTTAAAATCTCTTTAAGACAGCTTCTTTCCCTTCCTGGAAAATTTGCTAAGCTTCTAAAACTCATAAAAATAATTGGTCAGTGTAGAGAGAACTTAGACTGCAATACTAGTGTGCTAAAAATCAATCACTGCACACCCTATAATACCACTTCAATAGATACAGCTTAGCAAACATTAGATTTACAGCCATGCTTTTGCCAGCTTGGTCTGCAGAGTTAAATTCTTAACAGGCCTCAGGACTTTCCTGGACTGTTCTCAGGCAGATAGATCTCATCTGTCTCCTTTTCCAATCACAATAGCCTCTCACATACAGTCCCTTGTCTGTATTTGCCTTCTCTGGTGTTTGGATTTTAGCCCTTCTTTTAATTTCCCTGAAAGGTTTGGATCAACCATTCCTTGAAAGGCAGAGGGGGAAAAAAAAATTTTCAGGGAATTGTCCTAAAAATTGATTGGTGGAATTTCAGACAAGTTAACCTAATAGTTAATTCAAGCTCAAGAGTTGCAGAGGTGGGAGTAGTTTTTGAGAACTCCTGATTAACTTCTTGCATGAGTGCTGCTTCTCAAAAGATAAAGGATAATAGTGCTGGCTGTTACTTAGCATCTTGGATTCCTTGGTGTCTCCAAATTGGTGATCCAGACACTTTGTCTGATGACTCTTGTTCAGTCTATCCGTTCCTTGTTTTGGCAGGGTTGGCAGTATGTTATAGAGCAAACATCAGATCAGGTAGGACTTAGGTTACTGTTGTCATTCCCAGTTTGTTTCAATTTGCGGATTGGTATGGCAAGTTAATCTCTTTATTTTGGTACAAAATGCAATTATGGAGATATTGTGAGCTCCTAGTTGGACCACTTCATTGTTTCCCTGGGACCAGCTATAACTGTTACAGGTAATTTGAGTGTGTAATGGGTGTAATTAAACACACAACTCTTAGCAGCTGATTTCTCTACCTGGCAAATCTTTGAACTGTGCCAATTAGGAGGCACAATATGTGTTGTACCTCTGGCAGAAGTCAGCAATAAATCTCCAAGGAAACCCTCTGGACATGGTGAGTAAAAATTTCTGGTCATGGACTATTGACACACTCAAAGGTACAATACTGATGTGATGACCTTGAGTTGAGACCAATGTGATGAAATCAGGAATGTGAAATTTAAAAGGAAGATAGCAATTTTCAATACATAAACATGGAAGGATGCCTTAGATAATGATTAATGTGGCATCCCATTAACTTTAAGTACTAAAGAACATCTGGCATATTTCCCCCTTGACTGCAAATTTCTGAGCACTGGTGTTATGTCATCTTACAGTACTCATTTTCTTCCTGTCTCTATAAATCATCTCAGCAATTGTTGTTCATATGAAAGTAATTATATAAATGCACTTGATTAAATTAGCTTTCATCTAGTACAATTTTTTTATATATGGGTATTTCCCTTCCAAAAATAACTCAGAGGAACCTATGTGTTAGGTTTGTACCATATGACTGAGATTAGAGTCCCTCAGCACTGCTAAGCCAGTACATTTCAACATACCTAAGGCCCAAACGCTGTACCTAGGGCTAATCCACTGGGCTTCTCTCACATAGGTACCTTGGCAAAGTTTTGTCCATGGGGGCAGGTGACTTACTGAAATGTTAACAGAATTCTAGAAGCTGGCATTACTCATTCAGGTTTTGCTGATTTGGATTAACCTCAGAGGCTTCATCTTCTCAAAACTCAGTCAGAGAATGATAAAGACCAGACTGCACAGCACAGTGACCTTGGGCTCTCTCTTCTGTTGCCACATCTTGGTGCTTTAACACTGAGCAGATTGGGTCCAAGTGTAAGAGGATAAAGTCAGAGTGATTAGGGATTTGTCCCATGACTTCAGCATTGTTGGATCCTCTTGAATGCTTTAAAAGGCCTCATGAATTATGGACACAACCCTGTATGCCAACACACACTTTTGAAATGTTAATTTTTTCAATGTCTTGCAGTTGATTAAACAAAACAAAATAACCCATAACCTCTAGGAAAGTAGCAATATAAATTAGGCTCTTTATGACTTTTCCTGGCTCCTGCTGCCACAGTGGGTGTGAGGGTTGTTTCCAGATCTTCACAGCCCTTTTCTGACCGTAGTCAGCATCCAGCCCTTTGTGTTGCTCTATCGTCATTCACATTGGAGCATTACAGAATAAACTTCCCCTACCAAAAATAAACCCACCACTTAAAGCCTGTTTTGAAGAGCAAAAGACAGAAATGCCTTTTATAAAGGGTTGATCACACATCGCTCCTAACTACCCACTCTCCTTGCTTCAGCATCAGTTGTTTTCCTGTGGCAGGCTGACCTGACTTCACTCGGGTGCTAGGCAAATCTCAGCTTGAAGAATTTAGATTCTAGCAACTTGCCCGAGGAAATAAAAGGGGAAAGAAAAGAGATGAACATATCAAACATGGGTATGTTACCACCAGTTCCTCACTGCTGCACAAAACAAAGCAAGAGTGACAGAAGGCAGAAGCATGGGGAAGGAACAGTGGCTCATTCTCTTCACAGGCTCTTGAAGTCACTAGTGCTCTGCTGTATTCAGAGTGGCAATGGTTACAACATTGCATTAAGCAGAAAATAGACCCAGACTGTGTATTTTTGAGGGAATCTCTTCTTTTTGAGTGGTAGAAGCTATCTTTGACCATTTCAGACCAAGCATACTTCTTGATAGAAACTGCTCCTGGAGTGCCTGAGTTTCAGGTTGTTCCCCCACACAGGCACATGTCTTGATTGCCCATTGAAAATGCAGCTGCTTTGACCTCTTTAAGGTTTCAGGAACTCAGAGACCAGGTAAAACTAGAGCAGAGAGAAGCTGCCCATCCCACAGAGCCACTCACTGGCCTTAGCAGTGTGGTACAACAAGAAAACATGGGAAATGCATCTCAGATAAACATAGACCATCTGGGGCCTTTGTTCCCCGAGTAGCCTGGGCTTACTCTGAATCTCAGGTTCTCACCTAGCTGTGCTGTAAGGATGTAAGCATTTCAAGCCTCTGCCATGCTCTGGGTACTGGTTAAATATATACCTTAATGTGGACCAGGCAGAGAGGCTTATAGTTTCTGGGTTTTTTTTCCCTACAGCTGGAGTCAGTGGAAATACCCTGATTTATCTTATCTGTATCACACTACTTCAAATAACAAATGCAACCTTTGGTATTTCTCAACTTCAAATAGAAATGTTTTTCAACACTGAACAGGTTCTGAGATCCAGAGAAGGAAGGGGTTTTCTTATTCTTTAAGTCATTTTATACAACTCAAGATCTAGTATCAACAGTGTAATTAAGCCCTGTAAAGTTAGGGGAGAGAAAAGTTGAATTACACGTTTGGAATCCTCAATTAACTTCTTGATCCCTAGGTCTCCAGAGCAGGTCATCCACACCCAAACAGAATACACAACCACTATCCCAAAAAGGCACGTGAAATCCTACTGATAGGAGACAAGATTAATAGTAGGGAGCAAACATCATAAGAAGTTTGGTTTGAATAAGCATGCACAAAGTTGGCTGCTTATCTGAAATGTATCCAAACTACTTTAGCCTAAAAACCTTTTAGGAATGGGCTTTGTAAGGTGGCTTGCTCCAGCTTTTTGGTTTTGTTGGTCAGAAAGGGAAAAATGGGAAATGCTTCTATAATGGAGAAAAGCCCAGTGAGGAAATGGCATGGAATTTCATGCTACATCCATTTATTTCTTGAAAATAACTTATTTAGAAGAGACAATGTGCTATAACAGAGCTGGTTAATGCAGGGGTTTCACTTAGTCTGCATTATGTTTAGTGCCTGTCCTGTCAAAAATCATTTTCAAGGATGCAAAGTTATGCACTTCTACTAGGAAATGCCCTGATTAAAATCATCCACATGGCTTTCAGTTCATCCCATTTAGAAGCTAGATTTCGTGGTGGTCCATAATCCCCCAGTGCCATGCAGCCTGTGTTGTGCTTGCCCTGCCTGTGGTGGATGTGATGGATGGTGCTCACTGCACTGTTTGGTGTGTGGTCCCACACCTTATTTACCTCACACAGCTGCAGAAAGAGCCATTCATTTCTCCATGAGCCTTCCTGTGGACTTTAAAATTGTCAGTGAGCTGCTTCACAAGCATTTAGAAATACCTTTTCACAACAACTCTTAAAAATGAAAAGCAATTTAGGCCCTTTCTACGCATGAGGAATGTGATGCAAAAAAGAGATGGAGTTGAAAATATTTCCCATGGACTACAGTTGCAGCTTTAAGTGTTGGGCGCTTCTGCCAGTCAGACTGAAGAGTTTATAGACAGAAATCAGAAAATGGAGGTTAAACAATCCCTAACCCTGCCAGAGCAGAGGGGCTGGGGCTGTAGGGAGGGTGTCTACTCCACTTTTCTCTGTGAAAAATGCAGATTTGAAACAGCTACATTTTTTTGCACAGTGTGTGCTGCTGTGCTGTTGACTTTGTTGCTATTTTTATGATCTTACAAGGTCATTTTTTTATTTCAACTTCAAGTCTTGCTTAAAATTTATTAAAGAACAATAAAAATTAAACTTAAATGGAAAAAAAATTGTTATTAGTCCCTATGGCAGTTGACAACTCTGTGTCAGAAGGCATTGCACCAAGGTCCTGGACGTGGAGGGGTGGGCTGGAATTTCTCCACAGCAGCCCTGGATTGTAGTTTTCCCAATTCCCTGCCTCACTGGGAACAACGTTTTCAGCTTTCTCAGCCAATGAAGGGGGGCCAATGGGTACACTGCTGGATCCTGCCACAGGATCCTGCTCATGTGGATTGGTATGAATGAATCCTCTGAAGCTTGCTGTAGTCCTCCTCACCATAGGTTTTCGTCTCCTGAAAACCAAAGCAGATGAGGAGCAGGGATAGGCGCAGAGCAGCACCTTTCCAAGATCATTCACTGGGTCATGGTTGCAGCATGCCCCAAAAGCATACCTGGATCCACTCCTTCAGGTGAGCATCTGGTGCTCCAAAAAAAAAAGGGGGCAAATTACCTGATCCTTCAGGCCAAAACCTGCATGAATTCAGTGCAGGCTTGAGAAGGGGTGCCTGTTCCTCACTCTTCTCCCAATATGCTGATTATGGCATTTGCTTGTGCAGGGACTCTGTTTGCACAAAACTGGGCTTCTAAACTTTGCAATCAGTTCAGGAGAGCTGGGCAGAGCTTTGTTACTTTCTACAGCAGAGGGCATGTTTGTTTGCAAGACTGTCTCAGTACCAGTATTCCACACAGTGAATGATTGAGACTAGGAAATAAATATGTGAGAGGAAGGGGAAGTTGCCAAGATAAGGCATTTTCTTGAGAAGTTGAAGGCTGGGTTTGTACAATTCAGAGCACTCTGTCCCTTTGTTCCAAGACAAGAAAAATTCCAGGAGAAGGATGGCGACTCTTCCTTTTGGCAGATCTTCCTCCTTCCCAGAACAGTTCCTCTGCAGAGGCCCCGTCTCTGTTAAAATAGGTGAAGTGTGTTGGCACTTACTGCAGGAGGTTAATATTTGGCAGCAACACCAGGCAGACTTTGTTCTCAGGGATCAGTGCTGTTGGCAACATGTATGCTCATTCAAGACAGCTGCAAAACAATCCCCGTTCCTGGTAGCTGTTGTTACTATGAGAATGCAAAAGCTGCTCATCTACCATGGGCAGGAACTGGTACTGGAAGACTTGTTCTGAAAGAGCATTGTGGAAGCATTAGCAACACTGCCTGCACAGGCTACTGCTAAAGATGGCTTAGACTTTTTCAGGATGAGCTCTGATTCATTACATGGATGTAAAGCTTCATAAGTAATAATAAAAACAAATCAAAACAAAACAACATCCTTTTATGTGAAAGATGCTATATGTTTTACTGCTTTGTAGAGAGGAGTTCTGTCAGCCAGGATGCTTTGCAGCACCATGAAGGTGCGATGAGCTTCAGCCACTCACTGAGCTGTCTCACAGTATAACTGCTAAGAAAACATGGTACATCCACACCTGGTGTCACTTTGCTGTCTGACTGGCAACACTCCTGGGATGAAGTTGCCCTGGTGAGTTTAAACAGACTCCTAATTGTGAGTCAGAATAGGAATGGATGCAGAGGGGTCTTCAGACTGAGTGCATTGCTATCCTGGAAACCACCATAGTACAACAGTATTCTCCTGTGCAATTTTCAAGTACTGAACCTCAAAGAGAAGAATCAGAAACACAAGCTATGTTTATTTCCATATGCAAGTAACAGAATATTGCCTTTCCTTGATATATATACAGAGGATATAATGCATGGCAATACAGTATGGTATTATGCAAAATTATTTACACTTGGGAAATACTTTATCTCTATTTTTCTCTTTCCTGTATGATTTTTTGTCAGGTCATTTCTCTGCAAGCAACTGAACAGATCTGCTGGCCGAGCAGCCAGGGGAAACAGAAAACATATATTACTAATGCTGATAATGGTGTCATTAATGTCTATCACTGCCAGTCTCTAGCTCAGTGCAGTTATCTAACAACTGATGGATGAGTGATAGCCTGGTGCCATGCAGCATACAGCCTTTGAAAAGCAGTGAGGCAAACCTGGTACATCTGAGGGGAATTAATGGCAAATTGATGGCAGCCAGGAATATTGAAGCAGCAGCTGGAACAGCTGTTGCTGATGTTCTCCAGTTTGAATCCATTCTGTCATCCTGCCTAAGCCACACAGAGGTTGCCAGTGCATCATGCCCATGCAGAGAACCTGACCACTGTGCTTTGGCTGGCCTACCTGTAGTGGGTTCTTTGCCTTGAACTGTTGCTTTGGGTTTTAGAGGCTTTCTTTGATTAAGCTGGTAGTTGGCTTTACTATCAGCCTTCTTCCTAGTATCCTCTCTTTTGTCTCATCATGTCTGGGTATAATAAAAGCTATCCATAATCCTTTGCCACAACAGAGTTTAACTTTGCCCCCCCTCTGTTTCACACCTCCAAAGCAATACTGAAATGGGAAGGGGAGAGCAAGGCTTAGTTGAGCCATGCTAAGCCATTCTGCCAATCACCCCACGACAAGACACTGTTTTAGGGAGGATGCAGGTGTGGAATCTTAGCGCACTTAATGATCCACAGAAAAATGAAAAAAAAAAAAAGGCAGATTAAAAGGTTTAATGAATTACACAGGGACTATGTTCTATTGGGAGAGGAGAGGCAAGGAGCAGCTGCAGCTTTCCACCCACATGTTCCTTCATGGTTTTTCTCTCCAGGGAATTGCATGGTTTTGCAGAAGCTGCTTTCATGAGGTCAGCATGTGCACTGGCCTGAAAACAATTGCCCTCTTCACTGCTTTCCTCAAAAGAGCAGGACTAGCACTTTCCCCTCATACTCAGGCTGTGTAAATCCAACCTTGCTCCACAGAAGGTAATTGAATTCTGCAAATACAGGGAAATAGGTTAAAATATCTCAACACCAATGATCGCATCATCCTGGAAATTGCTTCAGGAGCAAGGCTAACTACAGAAATCTAATTGCTAAAGTGCAAGGGATGTAATGATGTACAACAGATACAAAAATACCAGCGGCTTAATGTATAATAGCCATTTTGGTAGCAGAACACAGATTTTTGCATCTCACTGAAACCTCAGCTGACATATAGGAAGCTTTGTGACAGGGCTTGGAGGAAATTTTATATAGAGTTGAAAGTGGATTTTAATTCCCTGCAAAGCAGTGCCCTGATTTGGGAGGTTAGCCTAATTGTCTAGGGCTCTGTGTGTTTATGCAGCAACATTGTGTCATACGGTATCTCTTGTGGCGATGCTAATATCACAAAATTTTTTCTATTAGATTTGCAATTATTGCTGCATTATGATGCTCCTAGAGAGCCCAAGGCTGGGTCAGGGTCCCACTGTCTTAGGCAATATGGAAATGTGTAGTAAATTACCATCCTTGCTCTCAGAATCTTTATAACTGAAATCATATTGTATTTTCAATCTATATTTCATTATAGTATATTGATATATCAGTTTCCATCTCAAAGACTCTGTAAGCAATTCTCATTACATGGTGTAGTCACACTGCAGGGTAGAAGACTGCAAGTGCTAAATATTTATTATGTAATACAACAGTGAAGAGATTTTAGCTCAAGACAGATGAGTAAATGTTTTACTTAGAGTGAGTGCTGAGGGAGGATGAGTGTCCATGCAATCCAAACAAGAGCAGAGTGTTTAATGTCTTGCTTGAAAGATTCATGGGTAATAAACTATGCAGTTTCTGGCTTCATCCTACAACTACAAAAATGATCCTGCAGTCAAGCAGCCACTTGGCCAGCACAGCTGAGGAGCATCCCATTCATCCATTTCTCCCTTCCTCTGCCCAAGTACATGACTTCCTTGTTAGCACTGCTGAAGTTAAACTACTCTCAGCATTACCATTCCAAATCGCTGCTCAGTGGTTTACATAACTGTGCTTGTAAAAATTGGCTTAAAATGCTTTGTAAGCTGAACTGTTCAAGGTCTGTTACGTAGCTCAATGGTAGCATTCTGTATTACAGCAAACCAGTTCTCCTTACAATCAAAGCTGTCAGGGTTTTGTTGTTCTTATTCCCCCTGTCTTGAAAATTAGGATGGAAAAGCTTCAAACAATCATTGTAGGTGCCACACACAACTGGTGTGAAAAAACAGCACTGCTGACAGTAATGGCATCATTTTCTCAGGTGAGAAGAAAGCATGGGCACTTAGCTGAAATGCATTTGAGCTGAGCAGATTATTTTGTTAGTAGTAATGTCACCAATGGAACCTGCACTATTGTGTACAATGGCCTTCAGCAGAAGATGGAGTTTGGCTTTCATGTTCTGTTTCTCCCAGTGTGGAGCAGAAAAAAAAGTAATCCGATTCAGTGTTTCCTTGCAATATTTCTGGATGACAAACAGAGAGATAGAGTTTAGGCTCACACCACTCCTGGAGCTGGTGTGAGGCATTCTACTTAAGTGCCTGATGCTTCTGACAAATGTGAAGATACATGGCAATGTGCCTTAAGATTCCCACAACCCCTGCTCCCTTCTGTCTTCTGCCCATCTCTGCTTATGTCAGCATTTTCTCTAGCAGAAATGCTGATAATGTTAATCTCATCCAGACACGTGTGTAATAGTTATAAAAGGCCCAGCAATTTGCAAGTGCAAAAGACATGTATGGTGAGCAGGCATCACTGGCCTGACATGCTATGCCCACATACAGATTAAATGTCAGTGACACTTCTATAAAAGGGTCAGCAGAGGGAAGTAATGGTCCTCCTCTCCTTACCTTGACACTGTAAGCAGGTGTGTACTTAAGAGGTGGATGCCTCTGAGATTACCTTCTAGAATCAGAAATTTCATAGTAACACAAGAACTCTGTGGGGTGAGGACATAGAATCATAGAATCATTTAGCCTAGGAAAGACTTTAAGATCATAGAGTCCAACCATTGACCTATCACTGCCAAATCCACCTGTATACTATGTTCCTAAGTGCCATGTTATGTTCCAGGCCAGCAAGTGACCTTGAGCATGAAACCCCCATGTCATGGTCTGAAAACCTTCACTTGCAGTCCTTGAATAGGAATAAGGAGTCTGAATTACAGTAATTGTACAGCGTATTAGGAGCAGTGCATTCTCAGATATGCATAGCATTTCACTCTCTGTTCATTTGTCTTATATTTTCTGGGGAAAAAAAAAAAACAAACCCAAAACCAAAGCCAGCATACCAGATTTCTCATGCTGCTTTGTAATGTAATTATATAGTGTATTGTACCTTAAAAGTTTCATTTACTTATTAACCATCAGCAGCAAATAGTGTTCTATAAGGCACAATAAACGACAGCTGGTTTTCAAAGACTTTTCAAAGAGTTAATGGTGGGGATAGAACAAACAAGGTGAAAAAACTGTAAGAACAGTAGTTGTGTTTAAATTAAATGTAATCTTCCTGCTTTTGTGCCTTCTCTCGATATGTTGGGAATATCTTCTTGTGACTGAAGTGTGTTTTTAAGTGACCTGGTAGACTTCAGACAGAGTAAAGTGTCAGGAGAGGTTGGAAATTATAATCTCTGTGTGCAGAGTTTACCAAAGCAGCAGTCTCTTATTTCCCAGTCATCCGTCAAGATCACAGAGAAGGAGGCCCAGCAATGTGGCCAGGAGGAGGAACAGGAGGAGAAGACTGTGCTAAGGCTTGATCTGACAGCACAAGGCAGATAACCCCACTTCTTTTCATGTCCAGTCTTTCCTTTTCTCTCTGTCCCACCTTCTACTGATGATCTTTCTGTTCCTTTTCTTGGTCTTGTTGCTGCAACAACAGTTCATGGCTCCTGCCTGTTTGTTTGCCATGTGGATCATCATTTTGTTCAGGTCCTGTGCAAGTGTGTGACCCCAGGGCTGCATTTACAACACTAAAACTTTGAAAACACAATTGTAATCACTTGTCATTTGGGCTCCAGTTAGCATCAGCTCTGTCTTCCAACAGGAGAAAGGGTCATATTGCGCTGTCAATGCACTTGGGTAAAAAATGGTTTACCTATTCCACAACAAATACTAAAAATCTGTATTTATCTCTTGCTTTGTGTCAGACCAAAATTTATCATTTTTGATTAGAGACAGCCTTCTTCTAGACATCCCTAAGTCTGAGGCATTCATCTGGTATGGTGAGATGCCAAGTGTGCAGCCCCTATGTGTTTTACGTAGGTTGCACTGACTACAACTAAAACTTGCTTTTCTGTCTATGCTAAACCTGGTGCTATGCTACTGACTGTCCTGGCTAAGACTGCCCTGACTTACTTTCCTGATGAAAACATCAGAAACAGTGAACTTCTGCAGCAATGAGCACAGGGATCTGTGGACTAATATAAAAAACAGTTCATGAAAATAATTTCCTGAAAACAAAAAATATCACATTCTTTAAAATAGTTGAATATTAAAAGATTCTGAATGCCAATATTCAAAGTACCGTTTTCCCTCAGAAAGCTCAAATTGAGTAGATGAGCTTGGCTCTGGTCTTATGGTGATGTAATTCAAGTAAAATGTCTGATTGCACCAGCAGCCACTGGAGTTAGCAGATCCCATTTTCTTGATCAGATCTGGGCTAGATGAAATAATATTCATTCTATGTGTGGCAAATGTTTCCTGTGCAAAAGGTGGGTCTGCGTACTCTTGTAACCCAGCGTGCCCTCTGTATACTGCCTGCTCAGTCCTGACCTCATCCCTCATGCCTGCATTTCCAGCTCTTTACAAAAACCTTTTGCTAAGCCTTTCCTCCTTTGCGGGAGTAATTAGCTCCCACCGAGAGGAAGTCCATCCTGCAAGACATTGTTGTTTGCTTCTTTTCTTTTTTTTTCCAGCAGGTACAGCTGTTTTTCAGTCTGATTGAAGTGCTGTAAATGGCCCTTCACTCCAGACAGCAGAGAACTTTCTCAGCAGGAGGTAAGGCAGCCAAGCTTGGCTGTTTGCTTTATAAAAACCCTCTAAATCCTTTTGCCTGACTCTGCTTAATTGTTTTGGAGTCCTTGGCAATTGTCTTTGTTGCTATGTAATTGATGGTTAATGTTGACCCACCAGCTTCTGAGTTAGTTGCATTGCCCAGTACCAGGGAAACCCAGCACACTGGTGAGAGGAGCTCCAAGGATGCTCCTACTGCAAGAGCAACCCATTGTGACTTTCAGTCAAACAGTCAGAGTCTGGACTCTGTTTTGTTATTTTTCTTTTAGACAACTAGCTTGAATTCAGTCCATAGAGAGCACCAGTAAAAATCACTAGCATGTGAGGGTTTTTTAGTGGCCCTCACTAAGATCCTAGTTGTAGGATCTTGCCTTGCTGCTGGAACATAGATATCCTTGGTTTTAAAACTGCTGCTGCAATTTTCACCCTTTGTTGATAAATTCAGCAGACAGGCTAACACTGAATGGATGTGAAGATCAGACTGACTTCACTGTATCACGGTGAATGGATGCTGGTACAATGCCAGGGTCCTTCTCATGAACTTTTGAAGCTGGAGCTTCAGTAAATGGAAGACTGCTGAATTAGTCTCCCGTGATGCTAGAATTCATGTCAGTTATTTCATTGAGATGTTTAATGTGCAGTACAGAGATGAAGGCACAATTTTCACTTAGCCTTTCTCCATCAAGGACCAAAATGCAAGGAGAGGGGGCTTATGGTCAGACCTGTAGGTCTCTCCCTGTGTGGGAAAGGCCCCCTCCAAAGAGACCAGTCAAGAGGGAATGAAATGGCCCCACTTCCTGCTTCAGACACAGCTGTTAGACAAACCTGTTCATGTTTTCTTTCCAAATCACTTTTTAATTAAGATTTAATAAGCATTGTCAAGTTTAAGAAAAAAATCCAGCCATTTTGGGTGTTTGTCAAGGACCATGGAGCTCTTCCTAGTCCTGTCCCAGTTATGAATTGAGAAAATCATGCCTTATACTGTGTAAGCAATGCATGTGCCTCCCAGGATGGGGTATTTAAAAGGATTTTCACTTGGTGCTCAGGCTCACAATGGAGTTGTGGCAGTTCCAGAAATTTCTGTACACTGGTTCATACATTCTTTGCCTGCTTCAAAGGGCAGTCAGAGCAATTTAACTTGAACATCTCTCTGCAACTACTGTACCTCAGTTGATGCTGCCACTTGATGAGTTGCTGCACTTTGTCTTTATGTCTCAGCCTTCAAGGGTGATAAAAATGCATCAGATGCTTATAGAACAACCTTTCAGGAGTTTATGTCTTCATTACATTTTGCTTAGCAAAACCAGCTAGGTATTATAGGGGGTTTCAAGGTAAAGTTTTATGCAGAAAGGTGGATGAGCCAACAAAGCAAAATTCTCCTTCAGTGTATCATTAGCAGTGGCAGAAACCAACCATATGAACTCAGAACTAAATAGGTTTCTTGCAGGATGAAGGTGGCTTTCTGTGTGCCCCTGGTAATCAGGACACTTGTAAATTATTTTTAATCCAATGAATTATAGGAGAAGAGTAAAACAATCATTATTGGTCTGTTGCCACGGGGAATGACTTGAGAAGTATAGGTAAAAGGATGCTTTTTCACTTTGTAAAGCAAAGTGTATCTATAAAGTATTACATCCTATTATGATCTAGTTGATGTTCTTGCCTCTGAAAGTTGGTAATGCAACCAATGAAATTACAGACTTTGACACTGTTTGGCACTTAGCTTATGCTGAGACATTCAATTTACTGATTAGACTACTCCACATTGTACTTTGTTAATTATCTCTCATTTCCCTCCCTCTGCTTTGCAAGCAAACAACTGAGGAGTTGTAGGAGCAAGGACAGTGTTGTTTTATTACCTATTATCACTAGTTGTATTATACTTCCTGAAATTATCTTTCCTTCCATTACACATGAAAACCATTTACCAAACAGAATTGCAAACTGAACCACTAAAGGGCTATAGCTGAGACTTTCAGGCCCTAGCTTTTATTTTTAAGGCCTTTTACAAATCCTGAAGTAGTTACTAATAATTGCACAGACTGTCACAATGCCACCTTGGTAAAAACAGCAGTAATTGGCCTTTGTGATTTACTGACAACAGCAGGATAATCTCTATACCCCTGAATGTACCATATTTTCATGTATGAAGCCTGCATGCACCCAAAAATGGCACCACGTGTGTGGAGTTCCATATTGAAGAGTGCAGTGGGGTTCAAGTAAATATGAGGTCTGTACTGTCATTTATGAAATAAAACTGGGACAAGGAGAGAAAGAGGCTGCTCCATTAGCAAACATACCATGTGCATGCCCGGTGCCTCCAGACTGACAGTCCATGGAGGCTAGGCTTTTGCCAGCCCTGCCTCCCCTGTGAGAGGACCCAATGCTCCTTGACACACTCGTGCACGACATCTGTGACTCTCGAGTAAACAGCTAGAAACAGGGTTCTCAGGTTTTATTCCTGTGTCATAGACCCTGATGGGCAATCACTTTATGTTTAGTGTGAGTATCTATAGGAAACCCTTGGGAAAGAAGATGAGATCACAGTGTTTCTTTTACCCCACAACAAGGACAATAGGGGCAACAGTGATGCACAGCTTCTCTTGCAGCACCTCTGTGATTCAGCCACCTGAAAGCATGAGAGGTCAAATCTGGCTCTGCACCACTCACTCAGCAGCTCCATGAAAAACCTGCTGAGTTCAGCAGGAAAAGGCAACCTTCACCACAATTTTTCACACCTCCCAAAGAAGCATTTTCTTTTGTGGAACTGTTCTGTGTTAACCGGAGAGACCCATTTAAAGCACTTGACACCTGCTCCCTGCCAAAAATAAGACCAAAAGGTGGTGGCAAGGTTTGTGTGCCAGACTGTTCAAGTGAAGCTTGGCCACTGGCTTAGTTTTGCTCACATACTTGTCACACGCAGTGGGTACCAAAAAAAGCCAACATCGACCCTGTTGAAAATGAATGAAATGGGAAATCTGAGTGAAAAGGGGGAAGGAGTTCTGCTGCAGACACTGTAAAGCACATCGGGTTTTTTTGCAGGCTGGTGATGTCAGAGGAATGCTCTGTGACCTGAGGACTAAATAAAATGTCACTGGGCTCCCAAATCTAGCAAAGCAAGCCAGTAACAGCTGTTTTCTGAAAACGTCTCCTCATGCAATTAAATGCATTTTCTCCAAACTCTTTTTGTGGCAGATCGGCATTGGCATATAAACCATCTAGCACATTAGTAAACCAAAAAAGCTTACCAGATTGTGTCTGTACGTATAAATTTACCTTATCTGATAAGATTAGATGAGTGAGGAGGAAATCTTCTCAAAAAAGAAAGTGCTGAAAGAGATTATTTTTAAAATTACTCCTTTTATACCCTGCTTTTTGAAATTACTCCTTCTGTACTCTTCTTGCCTTAGCAAATGTAAGGGGTCAAGTCTGAATTGCTTTGCTTTTTATTGGCATTGGATACCATGACTTGCCGAATGGATCCAAGTTCATACAGTTATAGCACAACTTACAAATTATATGGATGATATATTCAAAATTCCAGGATGCTTTCCAATGAAACATGAACATGTTACGTAAGCTGAATCCCTGAAGCTATAATATTAGGCATCATAAATACCAGCCTCCAAAAAAAATTAAAAGCAGGCAACCAAATGTGTTGAAAAAGATGTACTGCATTCCAGAAACCAAATTTTAATTCTGGGTAGATGCCAGTCCTAGAGCTGTCATCCTGCCTGTGAGAGTTGAATTTGCAGTGAGGTGTTTAGATGATGACATTGTTTTAACAGATACATACTGAAATACTGTCTTGACATTATTAACGTGAGTAGAATGACTTGGATAAAACTCAGTCTTGGCTTTGAATGTATTTAATTTAGGCCTGTCTTTGAGTTCTTTCCACCATCTGACAGAACAGAGAAATAAAGTCTTGAGTAGATAAGGGGGCTGTGGTCCAGAGCACTGCACCAGGATGCAGGTGCTGTGCACCAGCAGTAGTAATGGAGAGACAGTGACCCATGTCATGCTGGTCATGCTGTCTGGCTAAAGGGAATCCTTGCATACCTCTCTTCTGCTGGAGGCAAGAGATACTGGTGGCATTTAATATTTTGTAGTGATAGAGCTGCTTTCGAAAGAGCAAGGAATTCATTTGGACTGTTTTCAAAACTGACTTGAACGTGGTCCTGCAGTTAGGCTTGGTAAGTCATGCAAGCCTTGTTACCTTCAGGAGACTGCCAGAAAAGCAAACTCCTGCAAAGGAATCAAGTGAGAAATTGCAGCTAGTGGAAAAATAATTTCTGAGTAGCTGTGAAAGTGCAGCAAAGAAGGAAGGGAAAAACAAACGGAAGTGAGTGTAGAGCCCCTGTACTGCCAAAAGCATCTGCCTGACTAAATTGAGAGCTAATGTTCTACCCCAATGCATATCATCATGCTCTCCTTAACTTGAAGCATGTTTTGATTAACCCCACCCCAAAGGAGAATGTGTGGGTTTAAATTACAAGATGGGAATAAGTTCATGAACTCAGGCAGGTTTTACAGAGAGGCCACGAGGTTAACAAAACTCCATGGGACTCAACCATTCCTTGTACAAACATTAGCTAATTGACAGTGACATGTCTCTCTCACTTCTTATCCCACCTCCAGAGCAAGACTGTCATTGCTTGGAGCAAGAAACCTTGCCTTGTCAGCTCAGTGGCTCAGCAGGGATGTCACTTCATCCACTGACTAATGCCAGGGGTTTGTTAGCCATAGAAAAGTGGTAGTGTAGTGGAAGACATAGAGCAGAAACAGAAGGATTATGAAAAGCTCATTCCTATGGGACTGTTAGGGCTATGCTTTTAGTGAGCAAAAGGGATCTCCGTCTACAATCAGCTAGACACAGGCAGCCTTGCAGAGTAATAAGGCATGGGTACTGTTCTGCAGTAACGTGAAGCAGCCCCTCAGACTACTTTTGTCCCATGGACTCCGCTCACCACCCTTTCTAAGGGGCCCATGGAGCCCCACTGCCCTGATCTCTGCATCCTCCCTGGTTTGGCATGACCTGCTCCCGGTCAGGGAAAGGCAACAGGCATCCAGGCAGCCCACATGCTCATTTAGAAACTCTATGCTTGGGCATTTGGTCTCAAAGATAACATCAGACCTCATTAAACACTCTGAGCAAATGCTTTCCTTCAGCCCACTTGTCAGTTTTAGGATGATAGAAGCGCATCTTTCAAGCTTCTTGGTAATCCCAAAGAGATAACATATGCTGGAGCAGAGGTGGCAGGGGATTTGCAACCCAACACCAGAGTGCTTGCTGCTCTTTGAAGAGTGAGCTGTTTTGCCGCAGTGTTTAAAAACGAGAAACACATCCCTGCAACTAGCAATAACCCCTGACACGATCAGGCTCCCAAATCAGATGGCTTTCTCTTTTCCAGATGTTGCAAGGGTAGCTTGGTCACACAGAGATGCATCCACAACTTCTGGATTCCTGTTTTCCCCCACACCATCTCTAATGGAGCTGGAAAGCACCATGTTGTACAGTTGGGTAATTTAGTTAAACATTTAACAAACTCCTTGTGATTGCAGCTGTTTCTTGCTGGTCAAATCCCACAGGCCTTTTATAGTCAATGTATTCAGTTTTTACTCGCTACCCACTCTGCATTGGAAATACAAGCTTCAAACCATTAACGCAAGCTTCTAAAAGTCTAGTAACTTCTGTCAAAGACAAATGCCGCTTGACCTTTGCTGTCTCACTGATGTGAGCAGAAAGTGTCATCCAGAAAAACAAGAGAATTTTCTTCTCTTGGAATTTTCCTTTTTTTTTTTTGCCCCCAAAAGTACTCTTAAAAAGACCCTGGGAGTGAAATGCAGATACATGTTTTCTGTGCAGAAGACCCAAAGGGGCTATAATATGGCTTTTACAAAATAGCTAAGCTGCCCAGGGTGCTAACTGGAAGTACTTCAAAGGAAGCCCGACCTACAGAATTTCCCCCCAAAATGCCCTTTGAGAGATTAGACCTCCTGAAAGTACTCTTCCTGGGTCACACACAGAGGGAGTCCAAAGCCTCTGCTTGCTTTTGGCTTACAAAAATTGAAAGTCAGCAAATTCTTGATTGTCAGCCTACATTTTCCCTTTTTCCTTGAACTCCTCTACTCCTTTAACTCTCCTATTTGAGACCTCAAGCATCACAACAAATACTTCTAAATCAGGATTCATTGCCTGTAAAAGATCGGTATAGTTATATGCTTTATTTAGGGAACATGTAGCTGGAAGTACTTTTTCTTATTATTCCTCTATTTGTAATTCATTTAACTGTCATATACATATTTATTCTTATTTTATTCCTATGCAGTCTCTGGTTTAGTAAAATAACAGAGCACCTGCCTTACATTAGGCAGACCAGTATGTTTTTCAAAACCAATTGCATTCCTGAGCCTGAGTGTTGCTAACCAATGCATCAATAGCCACTTCCAGTCCCAAATCTCCCTATACTGGTCTTTCCAGAATTTCTTTCACTCAATATTGGGCTTTTCTTTTCTTCAGGAGCTAAATGCAGGGAATGTCAGGGGCAGCCACACAGCAAGGCAGCCTCTCTTGGTAGAATCTGAGGTTTTCACCAACACAGCTAAAATCGCAATGGCCTTTCCTATAGACCTTCACCCTGCAAACGTGCAAATAACAGATTTTAATTCAGGATTTCCTATAGGTTGTTTTAGTGGTTTTGCTGCTCATATTTCTCCCAGGTATCGAGGGTGCTTTATTTTTCCCCAGACAAATTAATATTGTAAAGCAGCAATTGTGACTTGAATGCATGAATGAATTGTTCAGAAAAGATAGAAGGAAAATTGTATATGGTAACCTAGCAAGTAATACGTGTCAGTGGTGTCATAAACTGGAGAAAAATGAGAAATAAAGGCCTGGATAAAAGGAACTTGCTTTGGTAAGGTCACTTGGAGAAAGAACAGCAGAAGAGGCTTTGTAGATTAGTCTTCCTCATACACATCATATCTCTAAGCTCTGGGCTTCAATACAAAAAGACATGTCTGCACTATTAAAGTGAGAACTATTAACCATGCATAGTACCAAGACAGAAATGTTATCTTTCCAGCTACAGACTACAGTGATAATCATTTGAAGTCTGGTTATTCCTAGAATGACAGCCAAAAACTTTCATTACCAAAAATGTAATCAGGACAAAATAATGACATTTTGTATGTAGTTTTTATAACTAGTGAAGATATTACAGACAAGCTTCTCTTAGAAAATAATTGTGGAGCAACTAATCATAACATACTCATTAAATGGAAGAGAAATGAAACTATGATGAGGTTTGAAGGGTTTTTTCCAGTACAAACTCTGAGAAATGTGTGGGAATAAGTTAGCAAAGCCAAATGTCCTGAACTGCCCAGGGACTTACATGTACATCTTTGTTGTTTCCTTAAACCTCCAAAACCTTTAATAATTTGCAGCCTCAGCAAAGGAAAAACAACCACTTGGAAGGACATCTGAACTTAACTGGACTAATGACTTCTTAAAAGAGAGTGTCAGGAATTAGACATGGTTGTGCAAAGAGTAGAAAAATAGATGTAAGAAGCTCCTTACCAACTTGTTACAGTTCTTCTATGGAAGTGGACCAGTCTGATTTAATATTTTCATGGTTGATATTGGTTCAAAATGAATTGGTACAGAACAAAGGAAGTAGTGATGAAATTTGCAGGTCATCCAAAACTAAGGTCACTGCAAGTATAATGGAGGACCCAGATATCATACAGAGACATGTAGGTGCTTTTCAGACTAATAATAGTAAAAGGGGCTGAAATTCAGTTGTACAAAGTACTGGAGATTAGTAACAAAAAATTTTTATCCTGACACATAGGTTCATTACTTGGGAATGGTAACAGGAGGAACCTGCATAATGAAGAGGTAAAAAAGTTAGATTTCACCTTATGTGTCTCCAAGTAAGATATTTCCAAATAGAATTAGGAAAATATGAATGACAGACTACAAGATGCTGATAGTACCTTATCTGGACTATCTGCAGTATTCCAGAAGCCAGGCTTGAGGAGACACAGGTTCAAGGAGAAGCATGTGCTGAAAAGGGTTACTAGGATGAGCAGAGAAATGAAAGTCCCATCTTACAGAAGAGAACTTGAAGAACTTTGCTTGTTTGCTTTGCTAAATTAAGCCTGAAAGTGATACGAGTACTTTCCATAAGCAAGTAAACAGAAGGGAAAAGAGCTGGGAGCTGAACAATGCTGGCACAAGAACAAATGTGTATAAATTATCCATGAATAAATTGAGGAGGAAAATCAGAAGATTTCTATTCATCAGAAGAATGAGGTTCTGCATCTGTCTTCTGGTAGGAATAATTAGAACAAAGAATCTCAGCAGCAGCTTTCAAACACCATGGATAGGAATACAGTGCTCATCGTCCTATCAGAAGAATAAAATCAGTAGCCCAAAAGTCCTTCTCTAGTTTGATGCTCTGACTTCCGCTCACATAGCAGAGGTGCTCCTGGGACATTATGCTATTATAGATAGGGAATCAAATATGAAGGAGTGCTAAGGTGAAAATTAAACTCAAGCTTATTTACCTGTCTTAGGAATTACTCCCCCGAAAAGAAAATTACTGACTCACTTGGATGCATTTATTTCTTGTTCCATTTTGTCTGCTGTCAGCAATCTTTGCCATAAACTCAAGGGGAGTCTTGCTCTATCACAGCAGCATTTTAGTACCAGACAGGCAATATAAACCAGGTTGCTAGCTTTGCGATCACAGACTGCGAGCAGGTCTCTCATGGTTTCAGATCTTGTACTAACAGGCTCATTAAGATAAGTAATTTAATGTTTCTTATAACCTGATCTGAATCATTCTTATTCAGATGTTGGAGCTGTCTGCAGGAATGAGAGATGATTTTTTGTGTTGCTGCCCCATTGTTTCTGTGTGGGCACCCACTGGGCATTTTCACCCCACAGGGCATTTTTTACCCTGGTTCTTTCTGCAGACTTTCCAGGAGTTTGGCTCTCTCCCAAGGCTGTGGTTGCACAGTAACCCTGCTGGCCTTGGAACCTCTGCAAAGAAGCCAGCCTGAGCAAATAGAAAGACAGAGGAGTCTCAGGAGAGAGGGAGGAATAACTCTCTGTGGGGGAGAGTGCCTTGCTTAGGAAATAAACATTTTTTCCCAGGTAGAATGTGTGGATGTGTTTCTTCACCAACAATTTTGTTTGTTTTTCTGTTTTAGTGAAACAAACCCAAGTTATTTGCTTTTTAATAGTCACTGAATTGAAGAGAAATAAGTTTGATTCAAATTATAGGCTTCATTTGGGAAATCTGTTGGTATTTTCTATAATGAAAGAAACAAGAAAATAAAACACTGCCTGTCCAAGGGACATCACTCATGAGTGAGCGAGTGGAGCAGTAAGGTATAATTAGGCAGAAGGAGCATTTGAACTAAATTCTGATTCTATAGTCTTGAACACATATCTCCAGCATCCCATCTGAGTTTTCTGGAGCACACCGAGCTGTGCCCAGCTAGTCTGAACTCTGGGCACAGGCACATGAGTGTGTTTGTGTTTCTCATTTATAAACAGTTATACTCTGCAAGACTGTTAAAAAAATTGGAAAAACAAAAAGCTTGAATGATCTGGGAGCCCTATGGCTCACTCAGTTGGATCAGCTGGAGTCTTTGCTCCCATTACTGCTTACCCACACGCACAAATATTTTTATCAAGAGATACTGAAACGGCCTTTTTGCTGGACCTCTGTATGGCTCAGCTGCTTGGGCACTTCCATGAAAAACAGGCTTGAGAAGCCTAAGTTCAGCTTCTGCCTATCTCCCAGCACAAAATGAGTTTGAACCATGATGCCCTCTACCCTTGCAGGGTCTGTTGACACCCAATTAGCCAGAGGAAAGCCACTCTTGCCTTGTCAGTTTTGCAAACCTGCCCTTGAAGCTAGCTTCAGAACCAAAGCAGCTCCTTCCAAAGCAAACCAACTTGTGCCTCAGCCTCTTACTTATTTTGATCTAAGCTATCGATCACAAACTGAATTCACAGATATTTTCAACCGTTCCAGCTGCTGTTTTGGGGGATTTTGGTTTTGTCAACGTATTTACCACAAACATTTGCCAAGCTCCAGCTTGGATGTAGATTCTCTTCCCCATCAGGCCTGCCCTTGTTCCAAGCTCAGATTCCCCCCTCCTCCACTTCTCAAGCTTATGTGGGCTGCCTTTGCTTGCAGAGAGCCTTTTGTTTGTTATCTGCCTGTGGATCCGGAGCTGATGTTCTTTTTCTTTCCATCTCAAAAGCATGTTGTGCAAAGACAGCACTCTGCTGACAAATTAACAGGGGAAAATAGCATTATTTAAGCACAAACATCTCCCAACTTTTGTCATGGTGCTCTATAAATACCACACAACAGCATACAGTGTCTGTTCAGATCAAATGTTTGCGATGAAAGGATGTCTGTGAATCTATTTAAAGGGGATTAAGATTTTAGCTGGATAGATTCTGGGTCATTGGTTTAACGTCTATATTATTCAGTACTGTAGTATCTGTCTGCTAGACAGATTGCTTTAACATCTATCCTGCGGCATACTGTGCTAATTATGCTTCCCATCCTCTGCAAGGCATTTTAAGATCTGAGCATGAAAAGTCAACACACACACATCCACGTACTGTGCTCCTTTGTGAAGTCCATGTAGGCACATCCCTCTAACAAGCCATGCTTTTGCTTGCCATGCTAAACTGTCAGAGGATACAGTAGCAGCCAGCAGCAGCAGTACTATAGGTTGCTATTAAAACAGCTTGAGCACAAATATACCTAGAACTGGCCCAATAATTTCATTTTTGCTTTAAGAGTCAGTGAGAAAATCAAAGGGGAGAAGATGCTGTAGGAAAGGGAATTGTTTTCTGTCAGAACATTTCAACTAACCAAGTACTTTTTGACCTGAAACTGTGTTTGTGTGTGTGTATTGAGATTATTTCCTTGCTTCCTCCTTTCAGCTGTGGGTTGATTTGAAGGAGTAAAAAAAAGGAGGAAGCCAGACAATTCAGTGCAGAGAACACCAGATTTATTCAGCAGGTGGAGGCTGTCCTCGTCGCTGGAGGGGAGTAAATCTGCATTTGTCAGATGCAGACTGGATTTCCCACTCTTGAAACACCCCTTCCCTACACACACACTTGCAAAGGCTTAATTTTCCAGCAAATTTGCTGCTCACTGCAATCACCCCAGCTCTTCCTTTGCCAGTCCTTTTGCACTGCCCAGCCCTCTTGTATGAAGATTAGAGGCAGATGTGCCTACAACCAGCACCCAGCAGCTTTGTCTGCTGCTGCAGAAGCCCCCTGCTTCACTCCTGCCCCCATGAGATTTCCCCAGCAGAAAAGCATGTTCAAAGCACACGAACAGCAGACCTGTGATGACAGAAGTGTGATAAATAGAGAATAATGTGTCCTGCTAGACAGAATAATGAGATTACATATGAGCTGCCATATCATATCAATTAAACCATTGGCCCCTTTAGTCTGGCAAATCCATCCTGCCACAGTGATCAGTGCTTCAGGGAGAAGGGCGGCAGAGAAAGGGAGGGCAGGACTGACATAACCTGCTTAAAATAACCCAGATGCTCCCGTTGCTGCTTGCCCAGTCATGATGGGTTCAGGTCCAGCACAGGGCAGGGGGGTGCCATTTGGACAAGGCTTCCAGCTGCACCAGGGCTCTCAGCACTGTGCTGAGAGGGTTTCTGTCCCAAAAGGAAGGGGCAGATACCCCAGCTCCTTTTGTGAGCTGAGGTTTGAGTATCCTGGAGCCATATGTGCCAGCAGTCCAGGCAGCATGGTCTTGTCCTTCTGCTTGGGTATCCTGGCTCCAGCTGATCAGAGCCTTCTTCCCTCCTGGGTGACAGCTGACAACATCCTGAGCACTCACCAGGTCCAGTCTCCCTGTGACAAATAAAGTGCATACAGCATCTGATCGCCTGGCCTGCTCTCCACCATGACACAGCTCTTCCCCATGGAACATGCAGTGCCTGCCTTGTGCAAACCTGTCATGGAAAGAACCAGGAGGCAGAAAGTGTCCCAACCTCTCACCCTGCTGACCCACTGGAGCTCTGCTGAAACCTCAGCAGCAGACCCAGATGCTGATGCAAGGAGAGGAGTATGCCGCTGTGTGGGGCAACAGTATCCCCAGAGATATAGTGTTCTCACAGAAAGACTGTGAGTTTAATTAGGAATGTTTTGGCTATTCATTCAAGTAGCTAAGTAATGTACTGCCTTGTAGATGCTGCTGTTGTCACGTGCATGGTCTGAGGAAGAGTTTAAATATAGGCCACTGAAATGAATTTTGTTTATAGGACAATTTAATCTCTCTCCATGCAATCAGAACTGTGCTCCATCTGACCTGTGTTGGATGGGTATGAATTGCGCTGACTGTCCCACAGGTGCTTATCCTAGCAATTGGATGGGATCTCAAACCTTTCTTCTGCCCTTTCTCCAGCTGCTTTCAGCACATCTCCTGTTCAGAAAGGTTCAGCTGACTGTTCCAAAAGCATTTAAAAAAAGGTGAAGTCTGTTTCCCCATCCTTTTCACTCTTATGGCTGGATTAACTGACACTTAAGAAGGCACAAGCTCCACATGGTGCTTTCCATGGCCTTCAAGCAATTTCAGTGTCTCTTTCCTGTGCGAGTCCACTAGTGACTCTGGGGTAAGCTGCTGCACCAAATCTTTCCACCAAACTTATCTTCTTGTCCACCTGCTGTGAGCTGCCACCAGCTGAAGGGCCTGGGAAGAAGTGAGCAAAGGAAGAAAAACAATGGTGCCAGCAAAACTGGTCAAAAGCTCCAGCACATTTGACAAGGTGTCTCCAGATGGGCCACTTGAGACCAACCCTTACATCACCCCTGGACTCTCTGAGCCATGATGTGTAATTCTCCATGCTTTGTCCATACAGCAGGTGCCTGTCACTGGCCTCTCCACTGTAATCATGGGTACACTAGCCATCAAGGTCCCCTTGTCAAGTGAGACATGGGGCCTGGTCCCTGCACCCGTGTTTTGGGGCAGAAGTAGATGTCTAGCAGAGGCAGAGATGCAGAAAGCAGAGGGGAGCTAGGAGTATTCAGAAGATAAGGCAGCAGAAAAACAGTTGGAATATAAACAGATTGGAAGTGACCTGCAACAAAGGGCAAGAGAAGAAAGATAAAGGGAATCAAAGACAATTCCTAAAGGAAACAGAAGATGAAAAGATCAGCTCTTCCAAAGACAGAAAAGCATTCTGGTCACGTATAGCACCACTTCTCGGTGGGTTGGCTGATGCCAGGGACAAAGCTCTCACTCCCTAATGCAACATGTAACTAAGCAAAGGTTACCAATACATGGCAAAGATGCAAAAATGACATTGGTTTCTGAGCCAAGGTTTTTATGCTACCTGAATTGACAGTATTACTTTAAAATGTCAGTGTTATTTTCTGTATTGCTTTTTAAACACAATTCATAGAGTTTTAAAGGCAACCACTGTTTATAATAAAAACAGAATTATAATGCATTATCTTTTACCTGGTGAAGGGTGGTGCAATGGAGAGAATTAAAAACTGCAGTGATTGCTGCCTGGAGGGTGGCAATGCTTGCTGGGTTTGGCTGTCCCAGTTTATGGAAAGATATCCCATTAACATCAGAGGTAAGAAAAGTTATTTGGGTTAGATCAAAAGTTTGCCTTCTTATCCTGCCTGCAGTGCGTTATCCTGCCTGCAGTGCACAGCAGTGTGAGGAAATAGTGGCCAGAAAGCAGGGCTTGTTCCCTGCCATTCCTCTTTAGCAAATCAACATACTTCTGGTGGTGCAGCTTATAATGTCTTCGTTCTTGTTGTGTAACTCCAGAAAAGTAGAGCCAAGGGCTGTGGAGTGGTGAGGACCTGTGACTATGCTTCAATGGAGCCTAGGAATGGGAGCCCAGAAAGTCCCTGGCTCTTCTCCATCTGGGCCAGAGATTCAGCCTCTACAAAGGGCACCTCAGAGCATCACCTCTGCTGGTAATTTATCTCTGAAAACCAGTTTTAGTGTGGAGAAAAATGTCTTTTACAGCACATTTCATACAGTGGAAAAAGGTGTTTTAGGCCAGGGGTTTGCTAATGTAGCAAAAGGCTGTATCTTAAAAGCAGTCTATGTCTGGAGGAGAGGCAGAGTGGTGGTTGTGGCCATCAGATGTGAGCTCCTGGGCAGGTGCATTACCAAGGACAGGGGATCTCCTCAAGACTCAAACAAAAACAAACTAGGGAATGTTTATTTTCCCCTTTGGCAACCAGAGGAACTTGCAATATTTAGGTGCTCAGCAGGAGCGGAAGCAAAGGGCTGCACCACACTCTGGGCCCTGTGCACAGGGAGCAGATATTTCAGAGAAGTGCACCTTGCAACAGCCTCCCTCTGATGAACTTTCAAAAGGATTTGGTTTTCCTCAAGGTGGTGATGCCTGTGCAGTTTTAAAACAGACCACCTGTAAGGTAATGAAGGACGCCAGAGAAAAAATGCTGGCAAGAGACAACTGATTCATCTGCCATTCTCACTCTCTCCCCTCTTACACCTCCCCCCCCTTCCCCCCAAATTGAAAGGTCTTCACTTGATTCAGTGTTGTGAATATCAAGTCAAAAATGCCTATGACATTTTGGAAATGCCAACAGCTCAGGGAAATGAAGCAACTTGCCATGACCTCAGAGTCCTGTTTGTCCCAGAAGGGATTGAAGAAAAGCCCCCTAACATCACTGGAATTGTCAGTACTCCACTGCAAAGAAATGAGCCTGCTGGGCTGTGGCATGTGCTGAGGCACTGGCTGTCTTGGAGGACTGGGCTTGGAGGCACATGAAGGAGATCCCCATTATGGTGAAAGCTCATATCCCAGCAGCATCCCATCTCAGAGGAAGAGGAACTGGAAGGACTGGTATTGCACCACTGCTAGCTGTGGGTACTCATACCTGGCTGCTCTGCACAGGGAAAGGGAAGAACTGCGTTGAACAAGAGGCTGGGAAATGTGTTTCTTTTTGCTCCAAGTCTAAGGTTTGCTGCCTCGGGGACAGGATGTGAACTGTTCTTTTATGAAACGGTTGTGTGGATGAATGTGCCTGCATCAGTACACTGCCCTGCTTCATTCTGAGTCATACTGCAGGGGGGGGCTGGCTAAGCAGGCAACACTGTTCAGATGCAAACCTGAGTGGATTCATAGTGGTTTGAAACATTTGACTAAAGCAAAGTTTTTTTAGCTCAAGGCTCTGGTCCCAGGGAAAGACTCATGGCTCTTCACTGTGAATCAGCATGCCCCAAGGTTAGCAGGTAATACAGGTTTAAATGGAGAGAAAACTGTAGGAGCAGAGGCAAGGGCTGCTCTACTCTCAGCCTGGCAGCAGAGAAGCTGGGTCCCATGTCTGGTAGGGAGCCATCCCAAGCCCCTGTTTTATGGGGCTGGTAACTCTATAGGCAGTGAGCTGGGGTAGGAGTTGCAGCTTCAAGCTCCTCACCTGCCTGATGCAGGCCTGGGACCTGGGTCTGTCATGTTGCAGGGAGCCTATCTTTCCATTATCCGAGCAGGTCTACAGTGAGAATTGGCTTCAAGAGTGGGTCTTCTAATAGAAAAAAGTCTTTCAGAAGGTACTCACAACCATGTATTTGGCTGGCTTGCCCAGGAGAGGACAGGAGATATTCACCTCCCCAGCTGGCTCTGATAAACAAGCCATTCAACCCAGCTTTTCCTTTGCTTTTATCCTTTTGACAGATCTGTGTGCTCTCAGGGCCACAGAGGGCTGGCAGACACAGAGGTATTCCCACTCCATGGACCCAGGAGGCAGCACTGGCAGCCCTGGGCTGTGCACAGCCAGCATCTAAATCTGGAGTCCTCAGGGAAAGGGGGAGCTGCATTTGACAGCACAGGTTTATTTCAGGGGAATTTTTCTCCACGTGGAGCTAGAGACAAGCAGTACGTTGAATGATGCATAATAATGGCATTGCATCCATCGGGCAAATTCCTTCCTTACTGTAAGAAAGGAGTTCTAAACTCCTGCTTCTAAATTTAGGGGCAAATTTCTACGTCAACTAGCTTCTCTGGGAGCATGTTATAACTGATTGCCCAAGCTGTGAGCAGAATAAGCAGTGACATTACAAAAGTCAAATGACTGCTGTGTCTTATCTGTCCCTACCTGACCTCCTTAAAATCTCTCTGAGAAATGCAAAAACTTGGGGAATGCATCCAGGCCTTCAATGAAATGCTGCACAAATGAAACTGAATGGAGATACCACATTTGTCCTGGGCCAGCGTGACACCCTGCCATCTTCTCTCTTTTGGGATGCTCCCAGTTAGAGACACAGCAGTGGCCCTGTTAGTTGTATGGGCTTGATGCCATGACAGGACATGCACCTGGAGAAGTGCCCTTAGCTGCAGCTGCTAGGTGCTGAAGAGGATTCTCAGGATGTCTGCAGCAGCACCGAGGCTCATCCAAAAGGACCCTCCACCTTGCTTTACTGGGGAACAGAGTGAGGAGAAACCCACTGGTGCCTCCATGACCCCAGTGCAGCTGCCTAGAGCTGGAAGGTGTCCTTTGCTAAGGCACCATCCTCAGGGACAGTTACTGCAAAGGGGCCGGGAATCAGTCTGCTGTATGATTTGATAGAGCAGTCACACCCGTAAGCCACAGGCAGTTTGCATTAACAGCAGGATAGAATAACAGCACATTAAGACTGTTTTTTTCAATCTGATTGTTCTGAAGTTCTTTTTTTTTTTTTTTTTTTAATAATTTTTT